>OMLP01031181.1:4217-17284 GCA_900302685.1 Spondyliosoma cantharus
CGCTGCAGTGAAACAGCTGCTTGCCCTGAAGGCAGAGTATAAACAGGCCACAGGTCAGGACTACAAGCCGGGAGCAGCCCCAGCTCAAGCGGCCCCAGCTCAGAAAGCCCCCGCCCCGGTCCAGGGCAGCCCCGCCCCTGCTCCCTCCGGCCTCTACGAGAAGGTTGCTGAGCAGGGAGAGATGGTCAGGAAACTGAAGACTGAAAAGGCCCCAAAGGTGAGACCACAAATACAGATATTGCCAGTTTCCTGCTCTGAGTCTTAATATTGTTGTGGAGTCCTGCAGCTGTTCCTGCTGCTGTCACTGAACGGTTCTCTTCTTGTTGGCTGTTCATCAGGATCAGGTAGATGCTGCAGTGAAGCAGCTGTTGGCACTGAAGGCGGAGTATAAACAGCAGACCGGACAGGATTATAAACCAGGACAAGTGCCAAGCAGCCCTGCCCAGACCCAGTCCAAGTCTTCCACAGCCCAGTCCAGCTCTTCACCTCAGGCCCAGAAACTGTTCTCAGAGGTGGGCCAACAGGGAGAGCTGGTGAGGAAGTTAAAGTCCGAGAAGGCCCCCAAGGTAAGGGACCAATCACAGAGTGGAATTAAATACTGCTAGAGCTGGAGGGGTGGAAAAAAAAAACAACCTACTGTTTCATTTCAGGACCAGGTGGATGAAGCTGTGAAGACTCTCCTGGACCTGAAGATCAAGTACAAGACACTTACCGGAGAGGAATACAAACCAGTGGCCGCTGCCGGAGCCACTGGAGGAGAGGACAAAAACCGCAAGGAGAGGGAAAACAAGTCTGAGAAACAAGGAGGAGGAGGAGGAGGAGGGAAGAAAGGTAAAGGAGACAAAGCCAGCCAGGGCAAGGAGGCCTCAGGAGGAGCAGGTGGCTCAGGAGAGGGTCAAGGACCTAAGAAACAAACACGGTGAGAGACTGGAAACAGATGAAGGGGAGACGTGAAGAAGTAGATCCAGATGATGATTAAAGTTTTAAATGTTGCCATGATTTCAGTTAAACTAATGATCCTCATAACAATTATACTGTTATCAAATGTTATTAATTGTAATGATGTTGAGGAACAAACTTTTATTTTACTTTTTGCATCTGATTTAAACGTTTCTTCCATAATTCTTTCTTTTAGTTTCTCTCACACACACATCATGACTTTCAAAACAATCACATTTCTGGCTGGTGGAAATATTTCTCCCTCGTTGCGTATGAACGTAATTAGATGTATGGCAAGATCATTGGGCAGTTACTGTTGTTTGTACCGGAAATGCTTTGGCGGAAATTGACTGGAATCGGATTCAAAATGTCTGAGCCAATAAAAAGCCCCTACACTGAACGTTCTAAGCCCATGTTTTCTTCGCACGATCTACTGTACTGTTTTGTATGGAGATGTTGATCAATAGTTTCATTCAAACATTATCTTGCTTTGAGATGTACATTTTAGCTTTTTAAGAAAAAGGGGAGCTTTGTAGCGACAGAGGCACATACTTGGATTTGTTTCTTGGACAATGAAGATGGATCACAAGCCTCCGCTACTGTAGCTTAACGACTGGAGAGATTTATTTTTTTTTCATTTTATATTCAGATTTGGTGAGTTTTAAATGGTTGGTGTGTTTTTCGTCTGCTTGATCAGTGCTTGTTGTCTGCTGTCAGCCTCAAGTATGGCATTTGATTGCTTTATGATATTGCTGCACTAATTTATATAAATATACATCGATATTTATATGCTGCTCGCTTTTTTTATTCATAATAGTACAAATTCGGCTCACCAGCACCTGTAAATGCTTTCATTCCAATCACCTGCTGAAGTCCAAAATGGTCAAGATTTTTTATACAAGATGCAAAAAGTACAATAAATACTTGTGTTCCTCAGATAAAGACTAATAATAATGTCACCACAATAATGGCAATAGTGCCTTTGCCCTTCAGTTGCAGCTCGATCTCTGTTTGTTAGCTGTAGGAAACTGGTTTGCTGGCTTTATAGCTACTCGTGAGCTTTGAGTTGCATAGTTGGCTGGACTGGAAATTGCTGTGTGCTTGTCAGTCCCAGTGCAGGTGCAAGTTTATTCATGAGTGCATTCAAACAGTTCTAACTAATCAGGCATGCTCTGACATACCAGTGATTGTGTCGTGGCAGTATCCCAAGTCGCTTCGCTGCTGTATTTGGACAGCGTTTCGTCACCGCTGTCTTTTAATTTGAGTAAGTGTTCTTTCAGTAAGAACATAATAAAACAATTTCGGTAGAAATGACTAGAACACAGTAAAAGAGACAGACTTCGGTTCCAAGATAAGATTTCTTCTTCTTAACAAATTAACAGTAGAATTGTGATTAGCAATGCATGTTTTGTGCCATAACCTCAAGGTTTGCATGACACTAACTTATGCGTCCGTCTGACAGGTTGGGTTTGGAGGCCAAGAAAGAGGAGAACCTGGCTGACTGGTACTCTCAGGTCAGTTAAATTGGATTGAAAGTATGTTATACTCCAACTAAAACTTTTTCTACTTCTAGAAAAGCCTTTTTAAACATAAATAAAAGTCACTGCACAAGTCTTATTTATTTATTTATTTTTTTTTAATTCCTGTCCATATATTGTCGCCCCTGCAGGTCATCACTAAAGCAGAAATGATTGAGTACTACGACGTCAGTGGCTGCTATGTGCTGCGGCCCTGGTCATTCGCCATCTGGGAGTCCATTAAAGAATTCTTCGACCGGGAGATTAAGAAACTTGGTGTAGAGAACTGCTACTTCCCCATGTTCGTCTCTCAGGCCGCCCTGGAGAAGGAGAAGTCCCACATTGAAGACTTTGCTCCAGAGGTACAAGGACCACATTTTTTTTTCGACACCCCATACATGGATAAAATAACCCATGTGGCGCAAAAGCACGTGTTGCAGCAGTTTGGGAAATAAAAAGATAATACAAAAAATTAGCAGCAGGATACTTCAATGAGCATTTCTTGTTGATGTCATCTTTGTCAGGTTGCTTGGGTAACCCGGTCAGGAAAGACTGAGCTGGCTGAGCCCATTGCTGTCAGACCCACCAGTGAGACAGGTGCGAACCACAGCTCTTTAATTCAGACCTAACTACTTACAACAATGCTGGCACACATGCACGTAACATCGCACAGTATCTGAATATCTTTTAAACATTTATCTTGTTTAATGTAATGGTTGTTGTGGTTTTTTTTGTTGTTTTGTGATGTTTGGTCTGTTTGGTTTTGCTCCAGTGATGTACCCCGCCTACGCTAAATGGGTCCAGTCCCATAGAGACCTGCCAATCAAACTCAACCAGTGGTGTAACGTCGTGGTGAGTGTCCTCCTCCAGTCACATCCACATCATCTTCATCCACAGTTCCTGTTTTTTTTTTTACTTCGTCAGTAGACTTTACTTCTACTGACTGGCACCCTTTTTTTTCTCACCTCTTTCTCTTTCCCGTTTTCTCGTTCCTCCCTCCAGAGATGGGAGTTTAAACACCCCCAGCCCTTCCTGAGGACGAGAGAGTTTCTGTGGCAGGAGGGGCATACAGCCTTTGCCACCAAGGAGGAGGCAGCTGAGGAGGTAACAGCCAAGGATATATCAAGCACTCATTCATTGTTGATTCACAGTAGCAAAATACGTGTTCAACCTCAACCTGTATTGTACAAATCACTAAATCCATTCTTTGTATAATGTATTTGTAGGTGCTTCAGATCCTGGATCTGTACGCCAGGGTGTACGAAGAGCTGATGGCGATCCCCGTGGTTAAGGGGAGGAAGACGGAGAAGGAGAAGTTTGCAGGAGGAGATTACACCACTACTGTGGAGGCGTTTGTCTCTGCAAGCGGCCGAGCCATTCAGGTATACTGGAGTACCTCACTTGATACATTCGCATGGAGGCCAGCAGGATATTATGTTTCATTTGTAAATCTCAGCACTGGTTTTGATGAAACTTAGATCACAAATGATGAGCCACAGAGAAACACACAAGAATGAATGATAACAGGTTGCTTTATGCTTGCACTCGGATTGATTTGAGTCAGTATTTGACAGCAAAGTTTCCAAGAAATAAAACAAAAAACATGAAGTCACCTTGCCCTTGGCGCTGCTTTGTGTTTCTCAGGGTGCCACATCCCATCATCTTGGTCAGAACTTCTCCAAGATGTTTGAGATCGTGTTTGAGGATCCGAAGAAGCCTGGTGAGAAACAGCATGCTTTCCAGAACTCCTGGGGAATCACAACCAGGACCATTGGTGTCCTCACCATGGTGCACGGAGACAACATGGGGCTTGTACTGCCTCCCAGGGTGGCCTGCCTGCAGGTAAACAAACACAGATGCGCACACACACGCACACTCTCTTACAGAGACTTCTAGATAGACTTAAATGGACTATATTAATATTAATTGACAAATGGTTAATGACATATCCATCAATCACAACAGATCTGCTTTCTGTTCTGTTCTTATCGTATTAATAAAAAAATAATAATAATAAGCAACACTTACACATGCAGAAAAAAATAAAACCCAAAGTAATTCAGATTTCTCTTTGCTCTTCCAGGTTGTCATCATCCCGTGTGGAGTCACTGCCTCCCTGCCAGAGCAGGAGAAGGAGGCACTGCTGACCCAGTGCTCCAAATACCTGAGCAGGCTGCTGGATGCTGGCGTCAGGGTGAAGACTGACCTTCGAGACAACTACTCCCCGGGGTGGAAGTTCAACCACTGGGAACTCAAGGTCAGAAATAATATGATGATAACAGTAGTGGTAGTGGTGGTTGATGAAGTGCTCTACCTGAAAGCATAAATGGAAGAAATATTGAGATAAAGATAAAAGTCAATTGATAATTAAGTTGACTGTTTCTCTGTTGGTTCTTTTCTATCTGTTTGTCTGTGTCTCGTCCAGGGTGTTCCTATCCGCCTGGAAGTGGGTCCTAAAGATATGCAGCAGCGTCAGTGTGTTGCGGTGAGGAGAGACACGGGCGCAAAGGTGACAGTTCCAGAAGCTGAGGTGGAGAAGAGGCTGGTTACCATGTTGGAGGACATCCAGAACAGCCTGTTCAAGAAGTAAGCAAGTACACACCAGGGTTAGGCTGACATTGTACATGGCTTATTACACCGCGACATATGAGTGACAGAAAAGGCATTATGTTTTTGTTGTTACAGTATATGGAAAAATTACAGTTGAAACCAGGCCAAAAGAATAAGTAATTGCAGGTTTAAAATCATGCAGTCCAGACCAGCAGGGGGAAAAATTATGTTAATAATTATGTACACAGACTGTCAAAGATCCTACTGTAAATGAGAGCACAGTTGCGCTAAAATGATCGAATGATGAATATTGATTTTAAGTGCGTTATCTGTTGATCAGAGCTTCAGATGACTTGAAAACTAACATGCTGGCTGCAGACACAATGGAACAGTTCCAGAAAGAGTTGGACCAGGGCAAGGTGAGTAACATAACCCACACAGCGCAACACATTTCATTATCTGTCCTCACATGAATAAATGATTACTGATACATTTGTCCTGCTTGACAGATTGTCCAGATCCCGTTCTGTGGAGGAATTCAGTGCGAGGAATGGATCAAGAAAACCACTGCCAAGTACGTGCGACGGGTCACTCTAGTCTATGGCATGATAGTTAGTGCTTTGATAGAGCAAATGAGAACCTAGTCTGCATCAATTTTGGAAAGTACAGCTTAAATATTAGTTATTCGTGCCCAGTTTCCCCTCATTTTGCTTTGAGTGCTTTGATTTCAACCGGTAAAGACATTGTTGTGCTTTTGCCCCTGTAGGGACCAGGACCTGGAGCCTGGAGCTCCGTCCATGGGAGCCAAGAGCCTCTGTATCCCCTTCTCTCCCCTGAAGACGCTGCAGCCTGGTCAGATGTGTGTCAGTGGCAAAGAGCCTGCTCAGTACTACACCCTGTTCGGACGCAGTTACTAAAGACCTGCCCTGCTAGAGCACGAGGATGAACATCGTAGTGAAAAAGGGCTTCAATACCTTTTCTCATCTGTTTCTTGTTGTCTGATCTGTTGTGGGTATTTAGGTTAATATGGGTGTGGAGGTGACTGGACTGTGGGAATAGGAATATGTTTGTTTTGTTTTTTTCTAACATACGCTATTGTTATAATGCACCTGAAGAAAGTTGAGGTGAACGAAACCGTTTTTTTCTTCCGTTAATTTTGTATTCTGTTGAAATGAAAATGTTTGTAGCGCTGCTTACTTTGTGAAAGCCATGTCAAAAGAACACTCACTCTCCAGCAGTGCGTTGTAATAGGATGTGAAATGCCACCAGAAACCAGGCAAGTATTAAATCTTTGCTATGTCTGGCAGGTAATGAGTCATCTATTGGAGTCCTTTCAAAACATGGAAAGTAAAATGGTAAAAGCAGCTGGCTCTGACATGGAAACCACTTCTGAATTATTATTTTTTTTACCCCCTGCTTCACACTTTGAGGAGAAAAAAACAAACAAAATTTACTTATTTTGTTAAATTTCTGTCAGTTACGAATTAAATTGGTTTGGGCCTTTTGAAATCTGTAAAAAAAAAAAAAAAAACCAACTCCAAAAAAGCAAATCTCAATGAAAGTATAGGGGATAAAGTACTCTTTGCCTGCTGGTCGTCCCATCTCTGGCAGCCAAACTGTCTCAGGAACTCTGCAGGTCCTCAGGCTTGTAGTTGGTGTGTTATTGTCAGCCCTCCTCTCTCTGTATTATTGGTGGCTCATGGTTCACAGCTTAATATGAAGTCCTGGGAGCCAACTGTTGATGGCTTTGATGAGCTGTGTATGGTTAATAGCCTGTAATATAGCCTTCTGTCACGTCTCTCCCATTAAACAACTCTCCAACTTGTCTATAATAGTCATTTCCATGGCCGACTGTCCTGTGTTGTTTCTGATCTGGATCAAGATATATATGGAGAAACTAAAAATACAACTGGACAATTGTTGGCCAGTTTTGAACATAATATGGAAAAAAGAATATGCATTACATCGGTATGACTACTAAGGCTTTCAATGTACATATGGCATTGGAATTAAAATAGTTTATACCCTTTAACACATAGTATTGATGACACACATTTCCCAAACCACACTACCAGGGAGAAGTGTCATACTGAACATTGCGATATGACTTAATACAGTGTTATTGTACCAGGTGTAACTAAAGAGCTAGTTACAGTAGGGTGCATTAGGCAAAATTCCTCAGTTACATAATATTGAGCAAAGTATTTCCAAAAGAAAAAAAAAAAGGGCTGCCTGTCTTTATTTTCAAAATAAAACTTTGGGTGTGTGGCTGGTTAACTTGCACGCCAGTTTAAGTGCAGTTCAAAAACATTTCCCAACATGTCTGAAAACAGAGCTTTTTGATAAGATTATTTGAAGTGGATACATTTGAAAATTGCAACCAGAAAACAGGAAGAAGCAGATAAAATGATGGTGGTCCTTTCCATTAAGTCTTACTTCATGACATAGAAGTGTTCAGGATGGATGAAAGATGTTGAATCTTAATCTGCAAATTATGCCCAACTATTGGGCGTCAAGATAATTGCCCCATCAGGCTTATATTTTTAGATTTTAACCCACAGTGTACCATTCACAGCATATCACAGTACGTCCTTAATGATGCTGGATGTTGGTGGTAGCATTTTGATCAGTCACCATAGAAAATTAATCGTTCTCATGGTGGTAGACTAATTAAATCCATTTCTGTTTATATCACTGTTCGTTGTTATGATCATCTTTAGTGGATTTATTCATGGCTACATCTTATTCACTGCTCTTGCTGCTGTTATATATTTTTTCCAAATGGATCATTAAAGTTTAATAGTGTAAAAAAAAAAGTGTTAAAAGTGTAATCCAGTAATTAATAACCATTTTTTTTATATATATGCAACATCAAATCAGTCTTAACAGTGAAGGGGGCCACCAGTGTTGTGTAACCGTTGCGTTCAAAATATTGTTCTCAATGCACCTTTATTTTGAAAAAGCCATTACCGGAAGTGTCTCCATGTAGGACTCCCTCAGTTGAGTCCCACTCCCTGACCTGTCAGTCGACCCGGCCGAGTCACGGTCCTGCTTTGCGCGGTCTGTAAGCAAAAATGAGCGATAAGGGTCTGTCAGACGAGGCAGCCGCAGCAGCTTGTAAAGATGGATGCCCGAGTACAAAGGTAAGGCGAATAACGTGGCTGTCGAACTTGAACTAAACTGTAAGCATACACTGTTAAACCCGACGGGCCACCGACTCCCGGGCAGGTTAACGTAACAAGCTAACGTTATGCGTCCATTATCGTCCATTCTTCTCTAAATGTGCACTGGTCACGTAATGGCAAGTGCGTCGTCTATGTTTAACATGTCAACCAAAGCTTGCGGCGAGTGTGGCGACATTAATATCTCAAGTATCAAGTGTATGGTGGGTTTTTTTATTAGCGGTTGGCGTAAGCTAGCCAACTCTCAGTCCAACTTTCTGGTGTCGAAATAAACTCACTCCAAACTTGGTGCAGTGAACGCCTACGTAGAGGACGTAACGTAAGAAGTGTAGGTAAGTTAGCGTCAGGTATGTAGGCGCGGTCACACCTGAATGTACTCTGCTGCTGTGGTGAAAGCAGGCGAGACTGGAGACGGCTATAATGTGAGCATGCATAAGCTGCTGGAGCTAACATGTCCAGCTGGCTAACGCAAGCATACAACTATACAACATACCTTTTTAGGCATATATTCCTACTTTACTACTGCTATGTATGTACAAATATATATATTTATATATATATGCATTTGCTGAGTAATACATTGTTTTATTATAGTGGATATCGACATCTCTCAAACCTGTTTTGCAGCATGATTTCTGCTGTCTGTCTACACCAAGTTTTCCAGATTGTCATAGGTAATGACTGAAGGCCTCTTTAACTTTTGAGGCTCTGCAAGAAGTGATGAATGGACTTACAAGATGGCAAAACTGTGACTGTTTTAAAACATGTTGGGTCCTGAAGAAATGACTTATGCTGCATCAGAGTGTGTTTGAGGAATTTCTGTGGATGTGCTATACATTTTATTAGAGTCTGACAGATGTATGTTGGTCTATCAAAACCGTAGTATATTGTCCAATATGAAAACATTTTGTTTTTACAAAAGGTAACGCAGAAAAAAAGATGTGTGGAGTCTTTTTAGTTATTAAATTCCAAGTAAAATTGACAGTTTGAATGCACTGATGTCGTTTTGGACACTAAAGTTTATTGTTAAACCCCACGTTATTCTGCCTTGTTATCCAGTGTTTGATATCCATATCATAGTTATGAAGGAACGTTGCAAAACATGTGTTGTTTGTGTGTTTTCTTTCTTTCTTTCTTTCTTTCTTTTGGCTTCGGCCACTTTAATCCAGCATTAGTCAGGCTCAAATTTTTTACACAGTTAAAACCTGGCATGGTTGGAGGAAGGGCACAGGAAAGGGGAACCGGCAGTAGCCACAGAGATAAGTCCCAATTGTGAAACACACAGACACACACACACACAGTAGTAGTTCTGTAGTGGTTCTACAGAATATGGGGGACTGTTCCATCAAATCTGCAACATGCAAGCTACATTTATAAATGACACTTTTGCACCTTTACATCTCAGAAGCAAATACTGTACTCGGAATTTGTCTGATGGCGTAATTCTTGCATTTTTCATACCCTATCCGTCCAATGTAAAATTTGTTCATTTTTTAAGATAAATAAGCTGTTTGTAACCCCTCGGATTAGATGGGAAATGCATTGACTACAGATATAATGTTCTCACAGGACAGCAAAGGTACAAACATGATGATCTTAAAGAATACACAATGAAGATTAAACTACTAGCATCATCAAAAGTAGATTAAATTAGCTCCACAACAGTAAAATGTAACATATGCCATAATGCAGTAATGATAAGGACACCTTACAAGACTCACTTAACACAGCAACAGTACATCAAACAATATAAATCGGGTAACATTGATGTGGATTGAGTAGGAATATTAATCCAATATAAGCATATGTAGTTGTACAACACAGACAAGTACTCTTTTTTTTTTTTTTTTTTAAACTTTTAAGTATGTTTAGTTGGTCTTGAATGCAGGACTTCAATCTTGTAGGGGAGAATTTTCAGTGGTATTAGTACGTTTTGCTTAAATTCAGGATATGAATTCTACCATTTGCTCTTATAGTGCTCACAAATTGCCTTGTGAAATTGGCCGTAGTTGTAGGAGTCGTACATTTAGGACATCATCAGACTTTAGTGCTGGTGTGGCATGTTGAACATAAATCTAAGTTATCTAAACAGGCTGATGTGTTTTTTGTATGATAGCACTGGCGATGCGTATCTCACACGGATGTGGTGATCATCGAGTTACATACTCGTAGTCGCACACAGGTGCAGACTTTTCACGCGTGAGTGCCAGGATACATATTTTCCACATATTTTCTTCTGTTGGTACAGCCAGCAGAGAAAAATAGAGTTCTGATGTGTTGTGAAGACTTCTCTGGGCCATCTAACACAAGAATAATACACTACTTTATTCTGCAAAGCTCAACATCATACATACCCCTTCCACATTACATCTCAAGTGGTGATCTGATGGCTGTGGCTCGCCTACAAATGAACCAGGAGTGTTTCCATTTACCTTACTGTGGTGCCACACATCCTGATTCGTACTGTGAGCCACTAGAATTGTTGTTTCTTCTCTTGGATATTTAGTCTTTGTGATTGCTTCCTAATGCTGCTGACCACTTTTGTGTGTGTGTGTGTGTGCGTGTGTGCGTGTGCGTGTGTGTGTGTGTGTATATATATATATAAAGCTTTGTTATTGGGTTTCTGTGTTGCAGGATTTCATGATGCAGCAGACTATGCTGCGGGTTAAAGATCCTGTTAAATCCTTGGATTTCTACACCAGAATCCTCGGCATGACGTGAGTATGACAGTGGGCATAATTACATTTAACCCCTAAATTGTTAATTATTTTAACTTTCTACGTCCATTTCTCAAAAGTGTATCTTTGTATCTTGTATCAGTGAATCTTGAGCATTTTTGGCTCTGTTTGTGGCTGCGTGTGTTGTTGAGACCGTTTCCCACACATAAGCTGGATCTGTTGACTCAAGCGAAGTTTTCTCTCCGGTGTGCAAAATCTTCCAGGCTCCTGCAAAAGTTTGACTTCCCCTCCATGCGTTTCTCTCTCTTCTTCTTGGGCTATGAGGACAAGAAGGAGATTCCTACTGATGTGAAGGAAAAGACGGCCTGGACCTTTTCTAGAAGAGCCACCATCGAGCTGACACAGTAAGATTCTGTGTCCTCGAGTTAGTCTGGTCACTTAAGGCAAAAAATGACTTTACTTACTTTTCCTTCTTCCACCGTCGTAATCTAACATATTTCAGGTCTCAACAATTCTACAGTTGGTAACTGGAGAATCTACAATTGGAAAATATGATCTGATCTCTCTAAACAGTGTCTTTTGTTTATTCCTCTTTCTATCTGCATTCCCTCTCGTCCCTCCTGTCTGACAGTAACTGGGGCTCAGAGTCTGATGAGAGCCAGTCTTACCACAATGGAAACTCAGATCCACGTGGCTTTGGTAAGTTTGCTTTCTTGTTTTACAAACTGACAGGACACACCAATTGAAAAAAGAATTGAAGTAGAGGTGCACCAACCCACTTTGTTTCAGTTCTGATAGAGTTATATATGCAGAAATGTATATAGTGTGTACCAGCAGGGACCCTGTTATTCAAATCTCAGAAAGAGATGTCTGAGTTGGAGCATGCCAGCTAGGCGTGGAGCCATGTGATGGGATCCTCTGAACATTGTGGGGCGCTGTAGGATTATGACATTTAAGTCCCTGTTTTAATGTTACCATGTTGCTAATAAAAATTAGTTTGCTTAATGTCGAGCCCTGAATAGGGTTAGCATCCTCGCCTACAAGCTCCGCTGGTTTCAGCAGGGAGATATAATAAGATCAGACTAAGACATCTGGATGGGGATGTGGATCCTCTGACATCAGTCCGATATCTGATGACTCATTTAAGTCGGGATCAGAACCTGATACCAACATTTTATTGGATTGGTCATATCTGTAATTTTAATTGCAATAAAAAGAGGGATTTGCAAGTTGGATATTTTGTTGTTCCAAAAGAAAAGATTGTCATGTCTGAAGGCATACAGTGTGTGATGGCACTGAGCTGAAATACAGCAACACACAATATCATAATTTAACATGAACCAGTTCCTTTAACATTTATTCCTTCCTCACTATTCCTTCCCTATTGCAGTTTAACTTTTAAAGGACCAGTGTGTAGGATTTATAGAGAATCTTTTGGCAGAAATGGAATATGATATTCAAAATCATATTTTTGTTAGTTTGTAATCACCTGAATCTAAGAACCATTGTGTTATCATTACCTGAGAATGAGCCTTTTATTTCTACAGAGGAAGTCCAAAATGGACAAAGCAAACACATTTTAGAAAGGGCCATGTTTTTCATGTTGTCCAGTTGGTTGCAATCTGCAACTTCAGAGCTAGATGCCACTAAATCCTAGACGCTGGACCTTAAACTGTCATGCACCATGTTTTGCAAGGATATACTGAGTACTTCTGATCTACGATCTGAAGATATGTGCATTTATGTGTTTGTTTGTATCGGTGGTTATGTGTAACTGTAGTAGTGCTGTGCGATATGGACAAAATTGTATATCATGATATAGCTAATTTTATATCCCGATAACGATATATATCCCTTGGGGTTCTGCTTCTGTATCCGCGTCTGATGTAACGTTACTAGTAATGTTATTTTCTTCTTCCATTGCGCTCTCCTCCGTCTCCGCCATGCTGCTTTGCCTCTGTTTACTCCCGAGCGACCAGCGCCGTAAACCAGTCCTTGCGGATGACGTAAAAATGCTACCACAAAGCAGTAGTGTTGCTGCAGTTACATTCGCCTTCATACAATGAACTTGTCTTGAACTCAAAATGTGGAAATCCAACGGTCATTCCGACATTGAGTTGTGCTTTACACGGCGTATTAAATCACAACCGTAGTGTACGTTAGCGTTAGTGTAGCAACAGTGCTAAACAAGTAGCCTATAC
>OMLP01031185.1:1867-27667 GCA_900302685.1 Spondyliosoma cantharus
GTGTAGATTGAGTATAAAAAAAAAAAAAAAGAGGAATCCCACCGTGTGATCAAAGACTGACAGCTCTCAGAGAAAAAAGCGCTGGAACTTCCAAAGGAACACAACCCGGTCCCCTCTCTCCTTCCATCTCCCCTTCACACACCTACGCACATCCTGTTTGTGGGCTGGGGTGACAATAATGGATCCTGGCGGAGTCGCGCCAGGAGGCTCCGAACGTTAACAGCTCTGTGTTATGTCATGAATGTCTGATTAGCGCCGGGCCCACAACCCTCCAGCTCCTCTTAACATTACACCAATATGGTGCTACTGACGTCCCATGTGCTCTGTGTGAACGGAGCACATATGATCAGGGTTAAACAGGGGTCATGTGCACAAGAATAGTACAGCTGTGTCTGAACGCACCTGCTGTTTTTGTTCGTTCATGTGCCGCTCGCCATTTTAGATAACTCCCTTCCTCTTTCATCATTGATTTTTAAATGTACAGCAAAGGGGCTGTTCCAGTTGGCGAAAAAAAAAGACTCTGGCGCAGGCGACCTTTTTTTTTTTTTTTTTTTTTTTTTTAGGACAATATGGAGGATACAGAGATTGCCGGATCCTGAAGCTGAGTGAGGATAGCGCTTTGTATTGTAAGTGTGTCTAATACATCTCCAGGATGTCGGAGCCTCCGATATCTCTGATGATCTGCTCTGGATAAACTGGCCATCTGTGCGGGATACAAAGTTAGAACAGAACACTTTTATGTGCACACTAGCGAAGAAGCTATTCTGTCGATCTTGCAGCAGCTACGCACGATTCAATTCAAAATTCAGGAGAATTGCACCTGCTGCTTTTTATATGTGTATAGGTGTTAAAACGACTTGGCAAGGAAGGTTTTGTGGATGATGGATATTAATGAGAATGACTGGATAAAGTTGAGCTCAGGACAGAACTCCTTAGTGGCGTCATGAAAACAGAGTGCAAAGAACAAAAGAACAGGAAGGAAAAACAAAGAAACAGACCTTACTGCACTCTGTAGCTTTGGGGAAGAAATTCTGACCGATTTTTGATGCCAGAACAAACTGAATAAACACACTCTTTGTTTTCATGACTGAATAAACAAACTGACCTTAAAAGGACGACACAGTTTCATACTGTTTTACTTTGTTTATATGTGGCGGACCCTGCCACCTTTTCTAGCTTCAAACACTGTTCTGGGACCTTATTTTCCTCTGAGAACAGCTTGTTTATTCAGTTATGGAACCAATATATTTCTGGGTTTCTATTAATACCTCACTAATAATTGTTTGAATTTCTTCTCCAAAGCTACATAATGCCCCTTTAAGTAAGGCAAAATTGTTCATTTGGATCTCTACTTCTAAATCAACCCTGTAACAAAGCACTTTTTTTCCTCTGAATACCAAATTTAGCTCCCATTGGGATGATTTAAACTCCTGATTTGGACTGCAAATGGTTTGTTTTGAGCCCAGACTAATGACACGTGTTTGTTGTTATCATCGGCGCACACCTTATTGAGTCGATTTCTAGCTCTCACCACTCGTGCGTGTGCTCTGAGGTAGTCCTGGTTTCAGAGAGGAGGAGGGATAGTTAATAAATGAGAGCCTTCACATGACGCAGATGGAAGGAAACCCTTGCAGTGTTCTGCGATGCGACTCCTGTGTTAAAGGTGTGTGTGGTTTGTGGAAGGAGGGAGACTCGTTCACCTCACAGACTGACCATCTCTCTTTGCAAAGTCCAAATGCGTTTTGAAGAGAAACAATCTGTGTCACAAAGCGGGAGAGCGAAGAAAAAACGGGAGACGTTCCTTCAGGTTGTGTTGTGACCAGGAGAGAGGGCTCGGATCTGTAAACCATCTTGCAGCGTGCCCCTCTGCCATCTTTCCTTGCCTTTGTAATTGGGGAAAAAAACTGTCACATTTTTGCCTCTGGGAACAAAAAAGCGATGTATTGCCATGGTAGTGGAAATAACAATTAGCAGAAAATATTATTTTCTGAGCCACACTGAGCCCCCCGGTGCTGCTGAGCAATACGGTCCTGCATCAGGCCTGAGGCTGGACTCTGAGGCGTCGGCATGAGCGGACCAACCTTCAACAAAAAAAGCTGTGGTCTTCGCCGATGGAGAGGGTTCGTTCTGCACTGGACCGACAGAGTGCACACTTCAGAGCTGATCAGAAAAAAAAAAATAATTTAAAAAAAAAAAAAGACATGTTAGAATGCTACACCGCACGTCCTCTCAGTCATTGGTTGATTCAAATCTCTTAGTAGCTGAAAGGCCCACCGGGCAATATGGGAAAGGGAGGTTAAGAAACGGGGGGAGGTCCTTCCATTTGGCAACAGAGGCCTCTAAGTTCAGTAGACGACCGCAGGGCACGAGAGGAGGAAGAAGAAGAAGGAGGAGGAGGAGGAGGTGGAGGTGGAGGAGGAGGGCAGCTGCAGAGAGCCACGCTTATCATCTCTTGTAGTGGTTGGGCGCGTCAGCGAAGGCAAACTTCAACCTGTAGGCTTCGGCCAGCAGCACGCTCACTTCCTCGTTGCCCCAGTGCATTGTGGGAAGGTTCTGCAGGAGGATCATCAGACCCTGTTGTGGGAAAAAAAGAGGGAACAGTTCAGAGAAAAGCACCACAAATGAGTTTGTGAGATACGAAGACACTGATGTGAGGATGTGAATCTACAACTGTTCTTGAGAGAACAGGGGGAAAAAGAAAAAATATATATTATAGAGCTTTTGAAAAGCCTGTGGTGACCCTGCATAGCGACCCACTGCTGCTCGATCATTGCTGCTCTGTCTCTCTCTGTCTCCCTCAATGAGCCGTGAGTAGCTACCAACCTTGAATAGTGTTCTGACAAATTCTGCGTGGTATGCCTCTAAATTAAGGTCTAATATTAATAAAAAAGCGTCACCTTCCTACTCAGAGCTCAAATCTTGGACACCAACAGTGTGGTCACTCTTCAAGCGTACACCGTCGGTGAACTCCTGTGTGCGTGGGAAGGGGAGGGCACGAGCGCCGCGAACTAAGCCACACTGCCTTTACTAACGCTTGAGTGTTCATCTTAAAAAACCTGGAAGAAACATAGATGGACTTGTTCTTTTTTAGTCTAAAAATGTTTAGTTGACACCTTTAATAAAAGTATGTACCTGAACATTGACCATAATGAGACCTGTATAGGGTTTATTGTTTTTAGTTTTTTGTACTCATCCTCATGTAACGTTGTTTATTGTGGGGAAATATGACAGTAAGTGCAGGAAAAATGACAGGAAAAAACAAAACAAAAACATATATCAGATACAGATTGTATGAATAGGGCCCATCATTAACTACAGATTCAAATTTTGTATGCAAGTGTGACTACAATACAAAATATCATCACAAGCTTTACTTGCATCTGGGACCCTACAAAGTATACCCTTTGGTGTCTACTGTGTCTACAGGCCCAGATGCACTTGTTTTCCGTCTCTTCCTGTATGTTTGAGTCTGACACAGATGTTATTAACTCAGTCAAAGTGGTTTAATAACAGCTGTGAGAGAGGAGGAGAAAATAAAAGACAAAACAGCCAGGTGGGGGTAAGGGGGGAGGAGAGAAACTCAGGAAAGAAAAGTATAAAATGTCAAGTACAATTCAGTGGAGCTCGAGCCTTTTTTCCCCAGATCCCTGTTCTGTACATTACTATGTTAGTAAGAAGAGAGACAACAGCTACACACAACCTCACACACGAACGCCGGTTCAATCTCGCCGACTAATGCTTCTCTCTCAGAGGGGAATGAGACTGGTTAGCGGTGAGACAGATGTGTGTGTGTGTGTGTGTGTGTGTGTGTGTGTGTGTGTGTGTGTGTGTGTGTGTGTGTGGGTGCGCGCGCGCAAGCTATGGATCAGTGTCCCGGGAGCTTTCATCATCGGGGCTGAAATCATTGCCGTGACAACAGGGTTTACAACCAATCATGGTGTTGATAATCACATCGGAGGACAAATCACGTCGGGTCTTCTTGGTGTCTACACTCATCTGACTCCCGAGAAGTTTGCCGCCGTCTGAGAGGATGTGACCGGGTTACAAAAAAAACATCCCAACGCCGCTTTAAGTATTTGTAATTGTAAATGAAGCGTGTGTCAGAGGGGCTTCGAGATTTTCATGCAGATCGCATCCTCATCTTTCATCAACTGCTGAGAAAGTCAAACTGCACAAAACTTTAAGTGCGTAAGCTCACTACTTGCATTATTCTACCCTCCCCAAGTATTAAATTTAAGGTGTTTGGCTCCATTAATTTTTTTGTCCTTCCTTGCACGTTTTTAATGAGCCGGTGAGACGACCCTGATGACTTTTCAACAGGAAAGCGTTTGTATTCCGGGCTAGGGTTGAGAAGTACAAATTTTCTTCAACTAATTACGCTCAAAGCTGCAATCCTAGCCATATTTTTACAGATTGGGCAGCATCTTTTTTTTTGTTTTTTGCAGCGTCACCTCATCTTACTGAATCTCAGTCTTGGTGTTATTATTGAATCTTAAAAACGTGCTGTCTCTCTTAGCTCAACTGAAAGAGTAGCTGTTGATTGTTTTGTTGACTTTCGGAGGCCTCAGGCATTCGGAAGAGTTGAAAAAAAAACTGTTGTATTTCAAAAATGCAAAGGGAAGGGAGTGAAAGCTGAAAATGCAAACAAATTCGGCCTCTTGTGTCATCGAACAAAACTGACTTGCTCAGAAATGCTGCTCTACATCACTCTCATCAAAATCAAGCGGCTGCTTTTTATAATTCTACAGTTTTCAGAATAGACGCTCCTTTGAGTGGAGGACCTGGACCTTGACTTTGAAAGGTTGACCTAATGACATCCCCCCCTTGGAAAGGCGCTCTTCTCTGAAGCATTTTCACTCTGATGGATCGAGAGACACGGCGAGCGGAAGAAAAGAGAGGAGGCAGCCTGATCAGAATTCAGCTGGCCTTTCTCTCATCTGTATTCAACGGAGCGCCGCCATCAGCTCTCCCCCTTTCATCGCTCGCTCCCCTTCTCCCATTCACACTCGCATTCGCAATCCGGCGATGTTGCGCGCCGCTAAAGGAGCGCGCGTGGGGGTCGCGAGGCGCAAATGTGTGATTTGCGTTACGTCTGCTCACGTGAGAACAATCACACAAAAAAACAATGTCGGACTGCAGATGTCCCGCTGAACATCTGCCAGGCACATTAAGCTGAATACAAATCACTGATAACAAATATTTCATTTACATAGAACACAGTGGGGGCAGCTACAAGAGAAAAAGAAAAGAGCCGTCTAATTTACTCACATGTAGTTCATGTGTCTGCAGTGCGACAGAGTGCGGGTCATGTGTATGTATGGTATGTATTTATGTGAATGTGTGTCTGTATAGTAAGTACTCTGTGCATTGCTCTAGTGGTCCTGGATGCCTCGGGCTAGACACCGTGTACTTCCCCCAACTGTTCTTAACTGCCTCGGGCTTTTAGGAAAATGGAAGCTTCCCTATGGAATAACAACACTGTCTACTGGCATTACATGACTGGAAGTGGAAATGACTGCATGCTGTAGAATAAAAGAGTCTCCCATCAGTGGATAGATTTATTACCTGAACCAGATAATTAAAGAAGTGCGTCACCACTGGGAAGATGGGCCTAGCATAAAACTGAGCTGTCTCTGCAGTAGGAAGACACAAATATTTTTGAAATTGGTGCTACATGACCAGAGAAAAGGGGCAGTGATATTGCCCTTTGCTCAAAAGGAAGAGTCGGAGTCTGTTTTGAAACAGTAAGGCGGCTAGCTAGTAATGAACAAAATGGCATCACATCTAAACCGTCACTAAATGAAACAGACAATGAACAGGACTGTGGTTCATATTGGATCAGAACTGCCTTGTTCTACAGTGTGATCTGACTTTTATACAATACATAAACAATATGACGGCCACTTCTGGTTAACAATCTTTCTCTATTGCAGCTAACCAGTCTGTTAAAAAAAAACTCTAAAAGCAACAATCACAAATATGAATGAACACTTGTACTTTGTGTCTTTGGATGCACCCTTACAAAAAGCAGAACAACAAATGTTTTGTTGCTCATAGATATTCAGTTTACTGTGATAGAGGAGTAAATAAACCAGAGAATATTCCCATTTAAGCAGCTGGAACCAGGGAATTTAGACGTCTTTTCTGAATAAACTTTTGAAATGGATAAATCAGTTATAGAACAGTTGGTAATTAGTGAAATAGTTAACACCTTTTCAATGAATTCATTATTTGGTGCAGCTCTACTGATGGTACAGGGCAGCCAGTTGCTGTGAGTTTTGCCATCACTGAATCTGTACCTAGAGAGATGGCTAACGCTAGCTAGCTAGCTAACCCTCCACTGTAAACCATGAGATGAACACAGCAGTGTGTGAGTCTGAGCTGCCAATGACTCAGCAGGTGTTGAAATAACATGAAACTAAAAAAAAAGAAAAAAGGGGGTGCTAACTTTCGTAAGCTAGGCTTCGACTTTGCCAGTGGCGAGTGTTTGAGTGTGTCCTTTGAAATACAAACATTAACATACAATTCGGTCTCCTAAAAGTTAAATATGTAAAAGGACAGAGTTCCTCAATCATTAATCTACATTACCAGTGCTATGTGGTCGGCATATCAATGTTCGTAGGCTCTACAGGGTTATAACCCAATTCTCCTAGCAAAGCTTACAATGGCTACCTTAAGATTTGACCAAACAGCTCCTTTCAAACACCCACCCAAAGACTTCAAAAGGTCATGTGGAAAAAACACAAATATTTCAAAAAAATATTTAAATATGCACCTTTCATATTCAGCATTGACACAGCCTTGGGCTTTTCACACTGCACAAGGGATCCTTGCTGATTCTTTAGATTGGGGGGGGACGCGCATTTTTTTGATGTGCGGAAAATTGGGACTATCAGACGACCAGATTAATAAATCTCACAGCGTTCAGTCGGACCTGATATATAAAATGTCTGTGTGCCAAATGAGATGTAGATGGATAAGTGGTAGGAGGGAAAATTTACCATGTGCTACCATATCTTTATGAATCAACAACAGGCACTAATTGCTATGCTACAGGAGAAGGACCAACCACCGTCTAATCAAGTGCTGATTCGAGTATCACAGCCATTCAGCAACACACCCAAAACAAACGACGTGCACAGGAGCGCTCTCACGCATGCTCCGCCACACAAGTGCACACCCACAGTGACTGAGGAGCTTCATTAAGAGCATATTTCTGCTTGCGAACCATCTGCTGGCTATCACTTCTGTTGGGCTAATGACTTTAATACGGTTTAATTGCATACATCTCGCTGTCAGGGGGGAATGCTGCGCTCACTCCACTCCACACAGGTGGCAACACTTCACGCTGAGAGGGCCACAAGTGTCTGTGGGAATGAGTCAGGGCGCTCGCTTGAGAGAGGAAAAGGAATGTGTGCAAGCCATGAAATTCAATGTACGTTACAGCCGCATGTTCTGAGGTTGCGGAGAGGATGCGTATGCAAATGGGAAAAAATGAGAGAGATGTAACTACAGAGTACATGGAGATGCCTGTTCGTCACGGCGAGTGTGTCGGTGTTATAGGAAGAAATCAGTGAAGAAGATGACAAAATTGAAGCTACAGGCAAGACAGAAACGGGACACAGAGGTGTGTGTGTGGTTAATCAGGCATGAGTGTCCATTTATCCCACAATACTAACAATCACATTGATCTGCCATTACTGTGTACAGTAAGCTACAAAAAAAAAAAAGGCAATTAGCTCTCCATCTCCTGCGCTTGGCAAGGCTTAAAGTGGTTAATGGCTATTGATACCGAGGGGAAAGCAGATTGTCAATAGAGTCAGTGCTCAGGCTCTTTCTTTAAAAAGTGAATGGGATAAAAGACAGGTTACATAGAGAGGCAAGGCCACCGTCGAGTCAAGTGGAATTTACATGCCGTATGCATAGTGGTTGTTTTGACCTGAGCTCAGTCAGTACACTCATATCCTCGTCTGCACTCCACACACAAGCCACACATTCCCCTGAGGCAGAGCAGGTGCTGATAAACAAGAAGACACCGCGTTTTGACATTACCAGGACGGGTTACAGTCGCATCTGTGAGCACTGAGTCGGATCGGACTGTGCTGAATTTTAGTTAAAAGAGCTGAAGCCTAGAATAGAGGCAAAGGGAGATATTACTTTACATATTATTTAACACAGTGACTGGAGCTATCTGCGCTAATAGTGGCTTCTGCTGAACTTTGCAAGCAGCCACACACACAGACACAGATAAAACACACAATTAAAGCCCACTCTTCCTGTGAGCCAAACAGTCTATTTGCTGACAGAATGAGATGGTGCTAAGTGAAGTGAGTGCAATGAGTGTCCAAAGTCCTGCGAGGTGCCTTGCTGTCTTTCCCGCGGTGACAACTACAGCTCCCTGCAGCAAGCACTGAGAGCCCGGGAGAAATTAATGGGGGGAGAGATGACAGGTGCTGATGCGCCCAAACATGCCAGCAGACACACATCTGTGGCTAAAAATGGCAATCGACTGGAGTAACTGTTGCTTTTCTTTGACATGTATCATTCCACCTCCGACCTCCTTCAAACACACTCACATCTACATGAGCACACACACAGAGGCGAGGTCACGCACACATACAGTCACATGCGTGCACAAAGACTCCAGGTAGTGGATGGTGGTAATGGTGTTTTGCAGCACCCCGAGGTGTAATGGGCCTAGGCACTGCTCTGTCGGGGCCATTAGCTTTCTGTAGTTCGTATAATTACACAAAATGGGCACTCTGGCTAACAGTGGGTGCTAATGTAGGAGTGAGGCACTGTAGCATGTGGAGGTAAGAGCTGACATAGGATGGCACAGCCAAGTTGCCTTGTAAAAAAGGCTGGCACGTAAAAAGCTCAGCAGATTAATAGAATGGCAGCACACTCCTGTGTGGATGACACACCTCTGCTGCAGTAGCGAAGGATGTGTTACAGCATAATGCCAGCGGGGGCTCTTGGCTTTACACAGGGAAACCGGTGTGGCTGAAGCTGATAGAGGCTGGGATTTAATGTTAAGTAACACTGTAACCAGGTATTTCGGTTATTATCCGCCATGCATACAGCCTTGTTCAGTGCGGTACACAACATGGAGATTTACCACATCTGTACAGTGTGTCGGATGGTTCTGGCCTCCACACTGTCCCTAAAGTCCTGATAATGGACACCTCCTAGGCAAAAAGAAATTAGCCATTTATGTTGTATTTGTATGTGTTTTTCGATCAAACTAAGATGTTTTTTCATAAGTAGTTGCTCTGTTTGACTATTAGGTGCAACAATCGCATAAATGTTCTTATGCAATGGAGAACGTTTTGGCTCAGTTATTCTCCAGAACACTAACACCATGCTAACAAGATTCATCGTCAATAACACTGAATACAGCTGACAAAAAATCTAAATGTAATTTGACGGTATGTTCAACAGCAAGACTAGCTAGCTGGCCAGCTACACAGCCACAGCCTGAAGTAGCGGGTTGAATAGCAAATGGGTTGTGAGACGATTGCTTGTATTTGCACTGAAGGACTACACTCAGCTTTGCAAAAAAAAAGAAAAAGATATTAACATCTTTTTTCATTCAATTCATTTTTAACATTGAGGAGTCAGAAGCCACCTGATGCCGGCGCCCCTCATTTTAGATTGTGGCACATTAATTTAGAATGGTGAACACAGTGTTTTTATAGGTGTCGGTTGATCAGAGGTTAATTGACACCCCGCAGACAATTTTAATCAAGTGTTAACCCAGAACTTCATATGATGTCTGTTCTATCCCAACAATAAAATATTATTTTTAATTCTGCCTCAGCATTTTATTCAGAAAAGCACATTCCTGCAGCCTCAATGTGCAAAATACAGCTATCAGAAAACTCCCTGTGATCATGGTTCGGCAGGGTTATATGCCTTTGCGTCACTAATCACTGCAGGCTACAATAGATTTTTAAAAGGTGGCATACATACAGTATAATGTATCCTATAGTCTTCCAGATAAGGTAATATATTAATATAATATGTATAACCGTAACACTGTATGCTCCAAGGAAAAATTAAGTCTTTCAAATTAACCATCTTTGTTCATTCATGAGAGACGTTAACAGCTGCCTTTAGGGAATGTCTGGGTTTGAGGACTCAAGAGCTTATACCTTCCCTTTCTTTCACAGCAGCCATCCAGCTTTTTCTTTGTGAATCAATTGTTATATCGTCACCGGGACGTTGTGTGACAGAATCATCACAAATAAAGGTTAATTACAACAACAGCTCTGAGTCCCAGTGCTCTGTTCACCAACAGCTGCAGTGTTTTCAGCAGCCACATTTTATGATACACATTTGTTGTCATTCACGTTTTTTGTCAGACAACGGACCGGGCATGAAAAAGTGATGAAAACGTGGCTCATTAAGACAACCTGATAACAAGCAGTCACTCCAAAAGCTGCTGCTTTTTGATTACAGTGGGGTTTTTTTCTATTGTGTTTACTGGACATTTATGGGACTTAGTGGGTGTATTTCAAAATTCTGTGTTGTACTGGTTATACATTCACACCTATCAGTTTATTTTTCCATAATCCATTTATCTATACAGTTAAGTTTAGTTTCTACACTTATCATACAGTAGAAATGTATTCCTCTGGGCCACTGGTTCAGCCCTCTCACATTTGGAAGCAAAGCTCGGCCCCCAAAAAAACCAGCAGCCGTGTATAAATTCCCAAATCAGTTTAAAAATCAGATATCCACAGCTATGAATGACTGAATGGTGTTTGTCTGTCAGGATCTGTTTGGGCAGCGAGGTTTTTAAACAGGATTTCTGCCATCAATACAAACAAAAGACTAAATTGGAAAAATCCAATACATTATTCAAGCAACAGCAGCAGTATAGAGTTGTGGGTCACCTGTAAAATGTTGCTGAAATCGATGCAAAACGAGTGTTTGTTCACCAAAAGTGGCTCCGCTCACATTGTGCACTCCCAGGTTGATGGGAGAAGAGCAATGAAATGTGATGACATGCAATCCCAGACTCGATTTTAATCAAATTATTGTTTGAAGTTTGTGATTTTTATTTGCTTCAAGTATGAATAAATCCCCACACTGTAATATAACATACATAGATCTATTTGTACAGTAGGCAGCAATAATTAAAATTGCTGATGGTAAGAGATTATGATTATGAACCGTATATTGTGCTTCTCCTGTAGAATATGAAACTGCAGTCAAAAATTCAGAGTGGATATGCTGCATACAGATACAGTGACAAGTCACTGTGTTGCCAAACAGCCAGCAGGCGGTTAGATTAGCTTAGCACAAATCCTGGAACCAGGGGAAACAGCTATCTGGCACTGTTCAGTTGACCCATCATCAGTCGCGCCCCCCTTAGTTACTGTTGCTAGGCTGGAGAAGCTTGACAATCACAAACATGGCGGTGTCGGTCGTGTTAAGCTGGGTGCTGTAGTGTGTAGATTTCTGGGTGTTATACTAGCATGTTATGCTAATCTAAATGAAATGAGAGACGTCATTCTGTCTTTGAGTACCGGCTGGAGATGTTTGAACAAACATAGGTGTCTTTGGTGATGTTGTTGATGGTTAGATGTTGGTGAGGTCTACCATACAGTGGCTACTAGTCTGACAAAAATGAGAAGCGGCTGGCTTGCACAATAAACACAACACCTTCTCTTAGGTCGAGGTGAACCGAGCACATATATGTTCAACAGGAAGGTTAACTGAGGTTGTTATGCCCCTAGAAAATGTGTGCTTTTCTAGAAAACACAGTTCTGTGTTATTTGTTTAATTTTGTAACCATAGCAACATAATAGCAATGCATGCTGGGAGACAGACAGGAAGTAAATTCACCATGGGGCCATCAGCTACAGTTGTGTAAGCACAGTCATCAGTTCTTCAGTTAGCAAGCTATTCTTCCTCCCTCTTTGCTAAGGCAACGTCTCTGAGTATTATTCATCTAGTAACATAAAGTTAGGAGGCAATTTGAGTCTATGTTAATATTGAGACTGCTGAGATGCTAACTGTGTTGCGAAGCTAAGCTAGCTCTTTATTTTGGTGGCGCTGGATAGCTAAGCCATGCTATGTACCAGACACTGCTGTGATGTTTGGTTTGTTTAATAATACATACATTTTGTTGTATTGTGTTCATAGTTTCACAAGATTCCCAGTAAACTTCATGGATCCAGGTGTCCTGGAGTTTTTGGGAGTGTTTAAACTGAAATGGAAACTTAATGTTAGCCCATGACAGAGGTTCATCCAGGTTCCAAGCTTGCTCAACTTTTATTAGACAGCAGAGTGAAAATGAGCAGGTCTTAGGAGGGGTAAATTGTTTCAAAAGTTCAGTTTTTGTTTTTATTTTGTTTGTGTTCCAGTCTTTATGTTAAGCTAAGCTAACAGGCTCCTAGCTATAGCTTTGCCTTCAGCATAGAAATGAGGATGGTATTGATCTTCTCTCCTAACTCTGCAAGAAAGTGGATAAGTTTATTTAACGTAATGTTACGGTATACCATTCTGATATAATCAACTACAATCCAAACCAAACTAAGAAAATATATGTTATATGTTTTGCTCTATTGGAATTTCATGTAGCCCTGAAAAGCACTGGAGGACAAAAAAAGATGAATGCGTAAATAAATCTGAGCAATTTTCCTGTTTAACATTCATGTATTCCAAACATGCTTATTGTCTGTCCAATATTGTGCAAACCAAACTAATTCATGAAGTCCTGCAACGTCCTTAATAAAAGAAAAAAGATAAGGAGACATGTGGGATGTGGGTACAACCTTTGGTGATTTAAATACTGTGGGAGTGTGAACAAGACTAAAGCCTGAGAGAGTGATGACAGATTGGCTGAAAGCTTTCAGTACTCATGAAACCACAAATGTGGGCGTTAGTGTTGAGGTTATCATTTGGATACTTAAAACCCTGCTGACACCTCATCGTAAGAAGTGGTTTAATGGTTTTATTTAAAGCTAGAAAAATAAAACAGTAAATAGATATCCATCTATGAGGGAAGGAACTAACTCTCCACAGTACACGCTCACAGTCAGCAGACTTCAGCTTGAACACACTCTGTACAAGTCAATGCCTCCTCAATGACAGGATCATAACCTCGGGAAAGAATGTAGCCAGTAATTACTAAAACAGTTGTCTGAGCTTCCTCTGTGTATCGAAGCATTTAAAGTGATATTTCACTTGACTTGAGTAGTTCAACTTTTCAACACGTACAACTTTAAAGTTCAAGAGCAGTCAATATCTAACCCTTTGCCCCTTCTGCTTCGACCATTACCACCAGGATCTGCCAAACATTTGGATTTCACACCGTTTCTAACAAACAAAACCAATCCAATAGTTGTATACTATATATGATCGTTGAATACCATGTTAACGAAAATTGGCAATGGCCACTGTGCCATGCAGGGGTCCCTCTGACCTCTAACACACTAAGTACTATAAAAGAAAAGCAGTGCTTGAAAGCAGTTAAACTCCAGCCGTCACCCACTGCAAAGTTCAGAGAGGTTAATGCCCCCGAATCAAGAGTTCGTGATCCCTGCAAACCCCAGGAGCAGAAAACGCTCCAGCTCTCAATTCAAACACATAAAAGAGCATCTAGATTTAAAATTCACTTTTTATGTCTCAGCTCATGACCCAGACAGTTCCACAAATCTCCTTGTCTTTTTTTTTTTCTTAGGAAAAATCTATTCCTCCCTCTTCTCCTCCTTCTGCAGCAGTCTGTTTATTCCTTACAAGCAGGTCGATATCGCTGTTTATGTGGCATTTTTGTGTCTTAACTGAGTTGGCATGCAGTCGGCTTATGGGCTGACAGAGCAGCTCCTGTTACTCTGTTATCGTTGGGGGAAAAAGTCATAAAACTGACTTTTCCTATCTCTATTTGCCTCTTTATTGTGGATGAACCTCAGCCAATGATGATGTTGGTAATGACACTCGAGTTAATCATCCCACGCGCGATTGTTTTGAGCTGGTAAATGCCAAACAGAGACTCTTGGAAAACCTGTACGCACTGATCAACAGAGCAGCAGCAGCAGCTAATACGCAACCGCATTCGCACACACTTTTACTGTGAACGCGCGCATGCACACACACACACACACTAACTTTATGTCAACTCAATGCCATACCATGACTGATCGCTACAGGCTTTCAGAACAGCTTTGGTCATCAAAAACCTACACCACGATAATTCAGCGTACTCACCCACGCAAGTTAGCTTTCAAGCAAACTTCAGCTGTCAGTGATGGACAGCTCGTAGTTGGAGGGAGATCAGTGAAAAACGGATGTCACGGAATAAAAGGCAGGATGGGGTGGAGGGCTATATAATTACTTCCACCAAATTAATTTCTCTTCTTTCCCCTCATTTTTTTTCCCCTCTTCGCCTATTGTTTTGGCACAAATAGATTCATATGCCACATCAGGCGCGGCACTCAATCAACGGGGTGATTATTAAAAGTTGTTTACCAGGGGTGGCCTTGTCTCCCTTTCTACACTATTGACTACAGTGCCATCCATCAGAGAAGCTGCAAAAGCCCTGAGACGGTGTGCTCAATAAAGGCCAAGTTTGGGAAGAAAAGTTAGAGGGGGTGGGGGGAAATGAGGAGGTCTTGTCATGATAAATGGGTGAAAACGGCGGAATTAATTAGAGGAGGGATCCGGCTCTTTGCTGGAAATTGCAAGGTGGTGATCTTGACTTTCTGTTGGTCATGTGCACACATGCAGTGAAGAAGCTCATCAGAGCCTCCATATGGATGAACAAACTCCAGACAAAATCCTTTTCAACTTTTAAAAAAATAAAATATAAATGTGCATGAAAAATGCATTGCAGTAAAGACGGAGAAAGGTGATTTTTCCAGTAGAGGGCCCTATGAACTACATTGTTTACAATACTTTGCAGCCATTGTGTCGGCAAAATAAAACATCAAGAGTGACCAGATGTCCTGATTAAATCGTGAGAGTTCCAATTTCCAAGCATTTATCCTGGCATCCTGACAGAGAGACACTTTGTTCTGATAATCAGACTGAATAAATTTTTGTTTTTACCGAGAAAAAAAAACCTAAAAACTAAAGACTAAAACCATTCTCGTGAAATGGGTCACCAAGCAAAAACAACAGCTTTGTTAGGATAATGGTTGAGGTGAACTCAAAATGGAGAGGAAAATACAATAACTACATCTCTTTGTCTCCTGTCAATATGCAGGACAGTGGAATTGATGTAGTAAAGACAGGTGGACATGATCTGCAGCTGCAGCCTCCCAAAGAACAGCAATAGAAACAGACAGATGGCAGAGTTCAGACACTTACCCAATCAAAATGACACTTATTCTGGAAGTTAGTTAATTGTCTATAATTGTTTTAACAGGAAACAGATGGGCAAAACAAAGCTAAATCAGTTCACTTGGACAGAGGATATAAAAAGTCTTCCCACACTAAAGAAATTGCAGGTTTTTGAAATGCAGTGCGGTATTTGATCTTTCAACAAACATAAATCCAAGAGACGAAAAATCTGAGAAAATTATGAGAACACGGGGACTGTTCAAAGTTAACTACTCACATACAAAATCATGCTTGTAGGTAAATAGCACACACCTGCCATCAAGGAACATCATTCTGACAGAAACCAGATTAAAGTCAGCTGTTGCTGTAGGGTTTGCATCCTACCGGGAGAGCCGAGGTCCGCAGAGAGTTACCAAAGCTGTAACTGTTGAAAAGGGCCAATCAACGGAGGGAAATGCAACAATATCGAAGGCATGACTAATAGCCATCACCAGGAAAGTATGTGTGTGGATATTGTAAAATTCTACACATTTTAAGACAAAGAATAGTGAATAGGTTAAACATTTCAACGAATATTAACTCGATGAAACTCCCGCAGTTGATAACTAACATAAAGCCCATTATATCCAAGTTTGGGATATTTCATGTTTAGATATGGAAATTAAGCTATCAAATTTAATGTCACAATTTGTATACGTTTCCAGAACACAAATCTGAACTAAAACCACTACGTAAGTGTCTGTTTAAGAGGTTTTCTTTCCCCTAGTCTGAAAGAAGCCATGTTATGGAAGCAAACTCAAACATGAGCTAACCGGCCAAAGGGAAACAGAAAATGTTCTATCATTATACAATGTTTCCATCTTTTCTTCAATTCAAAAAATCCTAAACAAAGTTGTTCTCCCAGTCACTATGATTGAAATAGTGCTGACATTTCCAGAACACACTGGTTCCTCTGGAGCACCCCCTTCCGCCCCCCTTCCTTTATTGCCAAGGCAGTCTAACCCAAGGCGTTCTCCACACATAACTGATCTGAGGACAGACGCTGACATTTACAAAGGTCCACAGTTTTTCACACACCATTAATTAAAGTGAAAACAAACCTTTGTCTCCCTCTTTCGCTCTTCCACCCCTCACTTTTTCCTTCCTCACTACAGCTCCCCTGCATGTCTCCGGCAAAAACTGAAGTGACAGTGAGATTCCATTTACACAGAACTAATAGGTTTGCATTCACATAAACGCTTGGCTTGGACTCACATTAAGGAACACGATTGGGAACCTCGCGGGGGGGCCATTCAGTGACGCCTGCTAATGAAATCTCAGGGAAGCGCTATTAGACGGCCCGGATCAAGGGGTTCTACTGATGGCAATGAAATCCATGCTGACAAAGAATGCTTTTGGTTTTGTTCGTGAATTTATAATAGGTGTGCATATCCTTGCGAGTTTGTCAATTAAGTTAAATGCTGCTTGACCTTGGACATAAGACCTAACATCCTTAAACATGAAAAATACAAAGAAATATATGTTTTAGACCAGCTATAGTTAGCTAGCTGTAACTAGTTGATCCCTGCGTATTTGTTCTGGGACATTTTAATTCTAAATATCTGATTGAAGAAATAACACATTGCATATGGTAGAGGAAATTAAAAATGTAGCGCTATAGGAAATCATTCAGATTATGGCATTAATGGGGTACTGACGCATAATTGAGCACCCAGCTGTTTGTTTAATCACCTTTTATTAAGTGCAAGGACTAATGTTTGTACCCAGTCTGCCTCTTAATTGTAATGATGCAAGTGTAGGCAACATGTTTGAGAGGAAAACAGACTATGAAACAGGTTTGTAGAGTTGGGTCTTACATATTTTATGTAAAGGTAATCTGATGCATTATAAACTATACTAAAAAATGTCAATAGAGGTTTTTTATGTGTCAAGGTGTACACATTGTGTTTGCGCCTTTTCAGAAATCTGGATTGGGTTCCATCAAGAGAAGTTTCACTGGCAACTGCACTGAATAATTTGTGAAAATTGCACTGGCCTTGTTTGAACAGATTTTTAAAGCGAAATGTAGTTTATACAAGCAGAGAAACATCCCTGCTAAAGCACCAGAAAAAAAATTGCAGTTGTGACAGTATGAATAACATGAAGTGCACCACGTGAAGTAGTCCTTTATCAGAGTGTTATTTTTACAAACAAATTTCAAAATGGCAAAATTGCAAAAGCAGCCATGATTCACTTGACATTTGTACCGAAACCTGACAAGAACACTCATCTACCGAAATTTCCGGCTGCTGAGTTGAGGTTATTACTCGATTTCAAAACATGAAAAACTTTGTTATTCGCTGCATCTGAACCTTCTGGGTTTTCTAAAGCAGACCGGTCCCATTCGGAAATTTTCAGGTCGAGTTAGAGCTCCGCAATCAAGCAGCTCCACATATGCAGGCTTAGAGACCTGAGTGCAGATGTTTTTTCATAGTCATTTTGTCAAAGCTCTGCAGTGGCCCTGTTGGTGTCTGCAGGCAGACTAATGGGAAATGGCGCTGACTGTGCTGGCCTGACTAAAAACAGAACATACCTGCATAATATCTCCCACCTTGCCCATTGCTGTGCGCTCTGTTGGTGTGTCCAAAATAAATGTGTATGACAGGTGAATATGAATGTGTGAATAATATGGTACGGTGTGAGGGAGAATTGGTGGTATGCATGTTTATGCTGTCGTGTCTTTGAGTGACAGAGAAAATGTGTGAAAATGCGTGCGTGGGTGCACGCGCTAACTTATCCATGCAGGCCAGGCCTGCGGTTAGCAGTAGTGTGCTAGCTGAGGTGGAACGGTGGAAGGCAGATTGCTTGGGGAGTGCCATGCTCCTTTTGCTTTTCATTTAGCAGCTTAACCAATCCCACAACCAGGAGAGGAGATTCACAGTTACTCTCCTTACTAAGTTTGATAACAATGCATGAGTTATCCTTTTTAAATTACTTTCTGCATGCATATTTTAATTAAAACTATTAAAGTGAATCAATCATTCGTGTTCCCTCTTAGGACCCCAAGCATGTAACTCGCCAGCAGTTTGTCATACACTGCTGCGCCCCGCTTTCTACATTTTACATTAAACACAATTAGCTCACACTTAATACAGTGAGTGACTGCCACTGCAGTGCCTGAGCAGATTTAGAGGAGCTGTGTGTGTTAAATAAAACTGCCACAAAAGAACAACTTGTTTTTCCCCACACCCACATTTGCTTTTGTGAGAAAATGTTCAATGTGATTCCTCCACAGCTTTGAAAAGTGGTGAAATCTATGATGAGGTAATACATAAAAGAAATGATTGTATTTCATGAGCACACAGGTTCCTAATGTGGCAAAGCAAATTCAATCATAACAGTCATTTACAGGAAACCAGAAGCTGGTGAAGTTGCATCGTGCTAACTAGCAGCTGCAGGTCTAGTTAGCCTGCAGGCTTGAGGAAATTGAACTTAACATTTACAATAATGAATAGATTGATGGGAACAGGTTGGAAACCTTTATTGTATCGCTGGAAGTGTGTGTTGTTTGTGTGCATGCATGTTCTTGGCTGCAAAAGCTAGACTGATTTCACTTGTGTTCCAATATTAATCAGCCACAACACTAAAAGGACTGGCAAGTGGAGTGGATAACATTCATCATCTAGTTACAATGCAATTTTTTTCTCTGGGAAACGTTGGGTCATGGCATTCAATGTGGGTGCGACTTGACATTCACCACACATCCAAACTGATATCTGAACAAAATGAATGAGATGTTGGGATATCAAAAACTGACCTGCTCATCTATCTATCTAACCTGCCCAACTGACTCAAAAACTTTGCCATCCTCTACCCGTGATGCCAATGTAGTGCCAAGTGTAGGGAATAAAGGGAGGAAGAGCGGAAAAGGAAGACCAAGAATAAGTGGAGAAAAGAGACAGAAGGAAACAGTAGAAGAAAACAAAAGATGAAATGTAACAGCAGATAAATAAAGAGTGGCGAAATAGGGACTGGGAATTGGTAATTGAGAACAAAACGAAGTGACAGAAACGCAAAGAAAGACGGAAAGAGAAAGAAAGGCAGACATGAGAGGAGAGGGATGCCGCGAGGGTTGCTGGGTAAAGCATGTGGAGATAAGAGCTGTTTAACAGGCCTTTAAGAACCTGGCAGGCCAACGTTTGAACTCTGAGGCTCAGTGGATCTGAGGCAGAGATCTCTTGGAATTAAACCACTAAAGCTGAGAAGAGAAGAAATCTTTACTTTTTTCTCTTTCCTCACTGACACTAATCTGTTACAAAAGAAAAGTAATTAGCAAATAGTATTATATTTGGTCGATGAGTATGCGAAAATGAACAATTTTCTCTCAAAGACCTTCAAAATGTGCAAGAACATTCACACTGAAATTCAAACTAACTTTTACAAAGTTTGACTTATCACACATCACGATATCGCATTTTGTTATCTGAATGAATATATATGAATATGTACTGTACTGTATGAATCCAGCCTGTGGCCAAGGGCATCTGTGTTCCATTCTGTGTTCCATGTACAGACAACAGACTTCCATTACGACATGTACAAATAGGCAATGAGAGCTCATTTGCTGTATACTGGGCAGGAGAAAATGCCAGGATGACATTTGGCTGTGTCTATTTATGAGTATGTATGCGTTTGTGTCTGTGTGTCTGTGAGTGAAAGGCTTTAAAGAGGGCCACGGAGGAGGCCACACTCCTGTGAGTGACTGGAGAAACAAAGTGTGCCTTGAATGTATCCAACAGTAGGTAGAATCTACTGTATGTCGACACAGATGAAGTGATGATTTTGTGAAGTTTCTTGCTTTCCGTGGGTATATTCTATTCCCCCTGTTTATTTATTTAGTTTAAGACTACCTCTTTATTTAACTTGGAGTCATGAACCACTGCTGCAGGAAAGTTTGGACTGTCTACGGGGGGTTTGCCTGTGTGCATGTTGGAGAGAGCCACAGCGGACTCTTTCTTTTTTTAATCTATGAACTGAGAGAAGCATTGCAAAACAAGATGAAAAAATCTACCACCCTGGTGGCATGCTCACAGTAAGTGATAACATGCTGATGCCAAGCAAGTATAATGGAAAGCTCAGCATATTGGCTTTGCGTGTTTGCATGCTACCATTTTTTAATTAGCACTGAACACATACTACAGCTAAAGAGAGGAACATTTTTGTCTTGATGATGCCACTAGATGGAAATAAACACCACAGTCAAAAGAGTTAATTGTCTGGGGACCATGAATGTTACGCCAATCCATCAAGTACAATTTTCACTCGATCTGTGAAAACTTTGACCTGATGGTTTGTCCTAGATGAGAGGTCAGGCCAATTGATGTCAGTAACAAATGTAATTCCAATCCAGTAAATAGTAGTTGAGAGATTTAATCAAAGTAAACAAGATTCCTCCTCTGGGGACCATGATTGTCTATACAAAATTACAAGGCAGTCCATTAAAGAGTCGTTGAGACATTACATTCAAAACCACAAATGTAAAACTCATGGGACGCAAGATGAAAAGTTATAGAATCATCAAGGTAATTTGGATTCATCCATTATGGGCCATTAAAAACTGTACACAATTTCATGGTAATGGCAAGACAGCCATTACCTTGGAGATTCTTTGGTTTGGACAGAAGTGGTAAACTGACAGATGGACTGGCACTGCCATTCCTAGACCCATGCTGCTTGCATGGCTGAGAAGCAGAGAGGCGGAAATTACAGCTACAGAGATTTTTTTTTTCAAAGTAGTGTGTTTAGTCACCATCCTCTTTCATACTTGCGGATGCAAACATTCTGATCATCAAAAAATAAATAAATAACTAAGCTGACATAGCATTCTTGAAGATGATGGTGTCAAAGAGCTCCTGGAAGTCATTATGATTTTGATGTCCACCATTGTTGACTCCCCCAGAGCTTCTATCTGCTCTCAGTATGACGGCCCGGTCTTGTTCAAATAATGAATATTTCCATTTTTCCATGCAAGAGTGGACACACTGTGACTAGACAAAGGCTAGCAAGGATTTTCTGCACATGGCTCAAAATGCTGCAGAAATCCATTAAAAAAAAACCTATAACCATCATAAATTCAATCTGAAGAGAAAACAGAATCTTATTTGAGTTTAAACCTGAGTGAGGGGAAAAGGGGAAAGTAGAGTATGAACGTAAGAACAGATGAGTGAGTTGATGTCTCATCTTCACACTCTGGCAGCCTCCAGTGTCTCACTCAGTCGGCGAATCAGCTTTAATCAACTGGCTCCATCTAAAGACATGTTCTTGAGATCTGTAAACCTCTGACACTTTTGAAGAATTTTGTTTCTGATTTATCACATGGTGGGAGTGACATAAAGATGGAGAGATCCCCTTGTGTTAGTTGTAATTGTATGTTCTTTTACCATCTTTTCTATAACGCAAGACCAGAAAAGAACTTGAGTAAAACTGCGCAGGCTGTCTGAATGATAGAGAAGTTATTTCTCGTTGAAGTGAAAAATAATGGTAACTCTGCAGAATTTGTAATAAATAACAACGTGTTAATTGACAACAGTGACTCAATGACTGCTACTGTGATCCCAGGTATTATTCAAAGTAATTATCTTCCTCTGCTTAAACTGAGTGGGAGACTTGTCATGACATGTTTGATGGATTTACATTCCACTTCAGAAAAGCCGGCAGGACATGGAAAGTCACTTTATCTAATTATGTTTTTCCTCAACACTAACTTGCAGGTCTGTTTTTAAATCAAAGCTACTGCGTTTAAAATAACAAAAATGAAAGAAATTCTCCTTTAGTTCACATATCTGGTGTTATCAACATCCACCTCTGAAGGCATTTCTTATTGCGCGTCCATTTTGAGAGGTAGTTACAGCCTTTAAGCCTCGAGCGTGTGCAAACTGCAGCCCTCTGTCGGCTTTAATTAATCAACTGTAACACTGCTCGGAATAAAATTGTCGATTTAGAATAATGGTGGAGAGGTATGACACAAAAGTGTGTCACATCATTAATGGGTTCAAAATATAAAAAAACTCCACTGCTCTAATCTGGTCTTACTTCTCTTGCTACCCTGTCACTGCCTCCCTATACGTCCCCTCTTTTCCTCTAATCTTCATGAGGATGGATACTTTGCCCTTGGTGCACAACTCTGTAGTCTGGGTGGCAAGCCAGCCAGCAAGTATAAGTAAACTATATGGAGTTGGGAGAAATGTGTGCCTACATTTGTGTAAATATTCCAGCTTGTGAGGTAATAAAGATATTAAAGGTGACCACAAAGTTCACAGACAGCAAAGAATAGATTGCAACAGGTATGATGAAGAGAGAAGGGAATTTACATTATTACTAAATGATGGAAAACACTATTACATTCAGACATGGACAATACATAATCATTGTAAGAGTTACAGGAATAATAGGGAGATTTGAGCGCTTATTTTTCTGCCAATCAACAGCTGCACTCCAGTCCAGTAAGTGGCGGTAAATCACCTGTAGGCCAGTTTGCCATCCACCGTTAAAATTGAGAGAAGCAAAACTTAAGATAAACTTGTTTTGTTGCCATATTAAACGGCAGTTCATTGCCTAAGGCTACATGTTCCTCTGAACTGAAGCTGTCAGTCCTGCTGTGTGTTCCGTTAGCTGTTCATTCTGTGCTAAAACCAAACTAGCGCTCCTCCTGCTGATTTCAACACCGATCTGTTGTTCCCAACGTAGCTTTATCAGGGAAAAATAGATTGTGTCTCCCATAAGTGTTTACTGCGACTTTACTGCGAAGATCAACAAGACTGAGATGACGGACAACAGTACAGCATGTCTGTTTGCACTAATGACTTATATGTGGTATTTCTATTTTCCTTACATTTTTTTTTTTTTAACTAATTTCTTTTTCTATTGTGGCTTTATTTAATGTTTCAATTTGAGTAATGAAAATAATGTAGATGTGAAAAGACTCTAAATATCAGAGGAAGGCGCACAAGACGCAAAGTGAGACAATGATGAAGCAATGGTGAAACAACAGGGAAGTTTAGAAACTGTTAAACAACATCGAGAAAAAGCACATTAGAGAACTGAAGGACTTTGCACAGAGAAAAAAAAACAAAAAAAACTAGAGCGCAGCCAAAGAGCAGAGCTGATGTTTGTATGTGATCATATTAGACTGTGTTGCTACTGTTAAGAAGCCAGGTCCCCCAGTGAGCTGGCAACCAAAGTCACCTTCTGGCAGCTGTCTACTGTCATCTACTAATGCACTCACAACGACTTTTGAACCTCACAGTTAATGACCAGGGAGGTAATGGAGAGGGATGTAGGCCATGAACAGCTCTCCGACTGCAGTTTGCTGGAGTGTTCAGATGTTCTCTTGCGCACGGCCGGGACCATCTGAGCTTAATTTACCTTGATGTAAAGCTATGTACGGTATATCACCGTTAGCAACACCACCTGGGTATGAAAACATGCCGTGTGCGTTTCTTTATGTATGGATGCATGCATGCCAGCCTGTGCAGCTCACTCATAAGTAGGAGGCTTTATGGTGCCCCCTGTGTCTTGTGCGCACATTACCTGAAAATCCCTCTCCTCGAGAATCTCTTTCCTCCACCTCACCAGGAAGGCTGCGCACACGTAGAGGTGGAAATGGGAGAAGCCCTCTGGTTCAGCCTAGCGAGAGAGAGAGAGAGAGAAATGACAGGCGGTGATTTACTACAAGTTTAACATTTCACAGTCATAAAATAAATGAAACCTCTATCACGGCTGTGGTAGATTATTCAAATAGAAGCTAAAGGATGTAAGGAAAGCATGTCAGTACATACAGAGTAGCTCATAGCTTCATTTAAACAGAGATTCTGGTGCATTTTTATGCGGTGTCATACCGAAAAAGGAGAAGGGGGGAAAAGAGGAATATAAACCATTTTTCTGTCACAACCCAGAAATGTACATTTGCAGGAGCGACAGCGATGAAGAAAGCTACAAATCCCTTCTTCTTTGCACTGCTTTTTTTTTTTCTTTTTTTTTTATTCCAGCCCCTCGTTACGTTTGGCAGCTCACTTTTTCTATGACTCGGCAAGGAGCAAGGGAATTAAAGACAGGAAAGACAAAGGATGAAATGTTCCTTGTTCTATCCATTTTTTTTTCTCCAGAGCCCTATCACAGTGAGGATAATTACCAAGGCCTTTAAATGCAAGCGAAATGGGAGAATATGCCCCCATGCAGACAGGATAGAATATCTAAAGTGTATCTTAATGTGCGAGTTTTTCTGAATGCAATTTGGAATGCGTGTCTTGGGGTTTACTATCCCGCAGATTGTATGTTAATTTAGCTTAAAATTCATCTCTTCTGCATGTGCATTACCCAACATGATTGAGTAGAAAAGACACACAAGTACACACATCACATCTTAGTTAGAGCACAAATGTATTAATTATTCTGCAAAAGTGCCCTCTGATGTGTCTTCATTGATACTACAAGGTGGTAAAGAAGCAATGCGACATTAAAGGCGACACATGTTCAGGTTCTTAATTGTATCTTGAGTTACCGCTAAAAGTAGTTTACATGCTTTATTGCTCAAAAGACACATCAGCTCTCTCATACTGTCCAGTGTTGCAGCGCAGTATTCCCAGTCTGTCTGAAACGCTCTGTTTTAGCTGCTGTCTCTTTAAGGCCCACCTCCTGAATACTCTGAATCATAGTCTCCTCTGATTGGTTAGCTCACATGTGCCTGACCAAGCATCGGCAACAACAACAGAGCAGCTGTGCTACATCAATCCTTACTTGCCAAACTAGCCTCTAGGCATAAACTATGCAAAGGTGATGTAGTGTGATGTCACAAAGTTGCAACTATTGATGAGGTGTTTCAGGAGCAGCACTTTCTGTGCGAGAGAGGAGCTTCTGTGAGTGCGTATTTTGACCTTTTTGACTCTCAAGATATTTTACTACACCGGAACATATCTAAAAACACTGAGGGAAAGCAAAACAATGAAAAAGAATAATAGGTCTCCTTCAAAGTACGATGAAATTTGGGGAAACAGACTCACGCGCACCTGCTCCTTAACCCAAAGCAACACCCGTTTCTAGTAATGCAGCCCTGTTTATCACATCTTACTGCTCATTTACAGGATTTCAATTAGCGGGTGCAGCATTACTCATTTCCACTTTGTCTGAGTAACCAAGTGCAAGGGGCTGCTCTTTAACCACATGCTCATTTGTGTACAGCAGAGAGCCATAACTCTGCAGGAATGAACAGAAACTGCCTTTTCTGCTGTGATAATTGAATTTCCCTCTAGAAACGAAGGGAGGGATGAACAGATGAATAGTGAGTGGACAGATTTAAAACCGCACACATGGTGTTATACGAAAATAGTCAACAAATACACTGGGTGTTACTGCCTTTTTTGCCTGCTCTTTTATAGACAGATTGGCCCTCCCTACGCCTTTTTTGTTTGTCTGCTGTTTGGGTTTCCTATTACTTTACCTCCCACTTAGCTAAACCAATGTTCAAAATATTCC
>OMLP01031188.1:1745-12218 GCA_900302685.1 Spondyliosoma cantharus
AAGGGGTGGGGTGGGGGGAGGGACGAAGGCTTTTGCTCTGATTTTGAATAAATGAAACGTTTAGGGGCGCCACAGAGAGGGAGAGAGAGAGAGTGAGAGAGGAGTTGTGGTGCGACACATTTAGCTGCCTTTTCCTGTCATCAGTAGGCTACAGCTTTCATCTCCCACCCATCTCAGGAAGGAGGGTGCGGAGGATGTGGAACTCTGCCTATTGACTTCTCCTTGCGAGCAATTTGGCGAGTAGTGGGGGCCTGAGCGAAAAGAGAAGGAGCTCGTCTCTGGCAACGGAGCGGGCAGCGGCGCCAAGATAAATGAGCATCTCTCTCTCTCATCCAGGAGTTAAGATTTGAATGTTTTGTCTTCGGGCCTTTTTCGTAAAAACTCATCCTAAAGTAAATGTTAGAAAATATATATTTATGAAAACTGTTGACAAGATCAGGGAAAATCGAAGCCCGCAGAAAATGATATCCAATTTAGCAAGTTGATGGTTATGATCACTTTAGAGATAAACACCGGTTCAGCTTGGAGAAAAAGAAGGGATGATTTTCCTTTATTGAGTGTGCTTAGCCTAAAAGTGAGTGTCAGGTTTGTGTCTTCCCAGAAACATCTTTCTTTGTTTGAGTACGACAGAGGCTGCTACATTAGTTATGAATGTGAGGACTCGGAGGCTGTGGAGGCCGGTGGAGGGTCAGGACTGAGGCGACGTGGAGCGCCGGGCCTCCATCTTCTCTCCCGTGCCAAAAGCAATCTAACGTGTAAGTTTAGCGAGAGTTTACTGGGTCACGTCACGCAGGATTCCAGTTCAATTTAATTTTTTTGGATTCACTGTTCCGCTGGAATAAAAAAAAAAAACTTGTGTGCTGCTCGCGCTACAGTCGCCATGGAGATTTTGTTTGGTGCTCATGGCGGAGCCGGTGCGATCGTCTCGCTGCGGATCTGTCATTCAGTCTGTCAGCGGGGCCTCCAAACACAATGGTCCCCCTTCTCGGAAAAAAATATGGCTGAAAAAATCCCAGTAAGGGAGATTGTAGTTAGGAGATAAAGACACGCTGTCTGCGCTCGTTCGGTAATGGAGCCCCCCGCTTTCGTTGCTCGTGTTATGGCTCGGGACAGTATATCCAAGTTGAGTCGGGACTCGTGATTGCATCTGTTTGTTTTTTCTGGCGAGCATCGGTGAGCACAATGAGCCGCATCTGAATATTTATAACACGCCTCTGATGTTAATTGAAAGCAGCCACACATTGTCAAGGACATCTCTCCCTTTCCAATTGATGCCCTGTGTTCCCTCGTGCGACGGGTGAATGACATTGGAGCGATCAAAAATAGCACGCTGGCTTTGCATCTGGACATAGCTGTCACGTCCTGATTCTCAGGAGCTGAAGTGCTTTTTCTCGTGCAGATGGCTAAAAAACATCAGACCAAAGTGTTCAGCTGGTACATGTTTTGCACAAAGAGAACGGCGCGAGAACCACGAGCACTGAAAACACAAGTAGGTCAGGAGCTGCAGCAACTGAATGGTGCTGAAACAACGACGATTAAAGGTGTGATATGTAGGAATATTGGTTTCAAGTGTGATAAAACATCAAAAAGCAAATGAAAAGAATGCGAGGAAATAAAAGTTTTGACAAATGATATGTGTTTTGTTGCAGATATCCACTGAAATTAGCAGCTCTGGCCTGCCCTCTTTCAAAATACCACTCCGAGCACAGTTCACACTGCTAGCTGCACGGCTAATTAGGCTAAATAAGTTACAGTTAGCAGCAGTTGGCGGTTACTCTGGTGATATGCTGCCCCCTGGGTGTGTGAATTTGAGAGGCGGATAATTCTTACAGATTGCACCTTTAAGAGAAAATGAACCAACAATAATTTTGATTAATTGTTGTCAGTTGTTGCTTTTTTATGCTTTGCATCATTTTTAATCAACCAAACCAACTATTCAAAGACGTCATCTTGTGGCCTAAAGGTTCAATGTGTAAGAATTCTTGTTGAAAATGTGAAGAAAAAAAAACACTTTCGATGTCATGACGGCTATATATTGTGTTGCAGAGATATCTATGGACGTTAGCATACTAACCAGCTAGCCTGAACCTGTCCCAGTCCAAAGCCTCTGTGCTAGCTATGTCAACAACACTATCCATCTAAATGATCTAAAACTGTCCCGACCAAAACATCATGTTCTTGTGTTCTTGTGGTATTACGCTTTGGCAGAGACAAATTTGGGTAGAGGAAATGTTAGAAAATATATATTTATGAAAAGTGTTTGGATGACAAGATCAGGGGAAGTCTAAGCCTGCAGAAAATGATATCCAATTTAGCAAGTTGATGGCTATGATCACGTTAGAGATAAACACTGGTTCAGCTTGGAGAAAAGGAAGGGATGATTTTCCTTTACTGAGTGCAACTTTGGGTAGAGGAAAAAAACCTAATCTAAAGGTACTAAAATCTAAAAATACAAAATGAGAATTCTCTGAAACTCTGAAATCACTAGCAATGTGTGCTTTGATATCATACTATTAACGTACATACAAATTTAAAACACATTTATTTCAGGATGAAATAATTTCATGTTTCACAAATTCTGGAGAATAGCTCGTAGACTATTAGGTTTGGTCCAATATTAGATATTTAGAATTGCATGCATGTAGCACTTTAACTTGAAGAGGAGAAGAAGCGATTTGAATGAGGCTTTGTGTCATCCTTGCAGTCTAACCTCAGCGGCGTTCACTTGGTCGGACACTCCAGGCGAACGAGCCCTGATGATATTGCCTATCATGATATTTGGGACGGTCTCGTTGAAAAAGCCTGTACACTATATGGACTACTGTCACCTTCAAAGTGACAAGTAGTAACATTTATCCACTAAAGAATGACAGAATAAACGCCCAGATCAAGTCACCTCTGCAACAAAATACTTTAGGGGGCTTGTTAAAAATGAACAAATCCCCTTCACTGACTGATTCTTTGGAAGACATACTCGTTAGTATTTTTTGGATATGAAAAGAACTTGTACCTTCTTCTCTATGTAACTGAAAAAAATGGGTCTTGTAGCTGTTATTAATACAAGAATCGAGAGCAATGAAAAAAATGGAACATTTAAAAAAAAAATCGGAGGCCCGGAGCAGCCGCATGCCAACCAACCTTATGTAACGGTTTTACATTAAATTGACCGGCTGATAATAAGATCTTGTCATCCATCATTCACTGCCACTGCTCATACTGGATTCAGAGATTTGTCATGGGTTTTAGCAGTGAATTGACGTCCCCTGGTATCAAAAAAAGCAAAAAGGATTTTCTCCCAGCAGTGTTCCCTGTCAATGTGGAGGAGACTGATCTCCCAACTCAAAATGGGGGCATGATGAATAAGTAAAAAGCAGCTTGGATGGGCTTTTAAAGGCACCCGGGGTCCCTCTGTGTCACTGCAAGAGAGTCTTTGCCGGGTTTGCCGCCAGCTAGCTATAACAAGCGCACATCGCCACTGCTGTTTTCGAATTCCGTGGAGTCGCAGATTTAAGAGAAATGGAGGAGAATGGGCGAGCGGGGACGGAGAGATGAAGCCGGAGAGAGTTTTAGGGATAGAGACAGAACGGCCCCCTGTATGCACGAACATTTCGTCTACTGCCAAAGCGGTTTGGAATTAATTAAGAATGGTGTGGGATCATGGAGATAAATGTAGAACAGAAAACAGAAAGAGTCCCTTGTTGTGAAGTGAAAGAGAGCAGTGGTGGAATAAAGCTGAACACAATAGCGTTTTATCCTTCTTTATGCTTCCACTGTGCTACATTTCCGAGGTGTTTGCTTCGCCACATCTGGCAGCCGTGTGTCCATCTTATAACTTCAAACAAGATGGCGTAGATGTTTAAGTTAAACTATTGATTCAAGCTTGGTTGTAACTCCTCCTTAACGGTAGTCAGAGCAATGTGTGCTTATCGATGTTTGATGTATGTGCAATTCTCCTCCGTTAACTTTTTGAATTCTAGGTTCCATATGAAATCGACATGGTCACACTTTTTTTGGTCGCATGTGTTGTTGTTGCCTGTTTCGTTTCCTGGTATCGAGGGCCTCTGTGAGCCAATAACTGCCGCCACTGATCCAACAGCTTTCACTGGTTCGTTGGACGACTGTTGTGTGGTTCACTGCCATATTTGACACCTTCAGATTTCTCACAAAAGCCCATTTTCTAATACAGATCTTCCTCCAGAAAAGCACGTCTTTATTTGATTACTAACAATTTATTCACATCAAATATTTCTTCATTTTTTTTAAAAAATATCTTGAAAAAGTCAACATTTAATTATAAGATACCAGGTAGTAGCACAAAAACAATAACAATAACAAAACTTTTTTTTTTTTCCGACAGGAAAGGTTAAAATGCTGCTTACACCCCAATACATCATTAAAAATAATACACACATTATGTCCTCTATGGTGGCCCCTTGAGGGTCAAAACACAAAAAAACAGGGTTGCCATTTTTTCTAGAATGTTATTTTGTTTTGACCCTAAGAAGCACCGTCGTTATGAGCACTTTTCTTTTGATACCGAAGCACGTGCTCCTGCAAACGGTGGTTTTCTTCGAATGAAATTTAAATGAGATAGCCAGACCATGAGGTAAAAGGGAAAAGAAAGATGAGTGAAGTTTGTGTCAAACAGCGAGATCAAACACCGAAAGCAAGATTTTTTTTACTTTTAAGAATAATGTCATTCTCTTAATTGGAGCGCTTGACATTGTGGCGGTCTGTGAATGACAGACAGATTAAAAGTTTTCTCCCGTTAACTACCTGAACTTTTTTATTTTAACGCTTGCAATGGAGCAATTAGGAAACTCTCGACTCCCCTATCCTCCCCTTCCTTTTTTTTTTTTTTTTTTAAAGTAACTCTTCCCATTCATCCTCCAGGGGAAACAGCGCATGTGATTAAATCTCTGCCCTGCCAATTAATTCATGGCTTCATAAATATACAAATGTGCTATCAAACTGGAAGTAGATCATCCGGGAGAGTCGGGCGGGGGGACTCTCAGTCTATTTCGCTCTTGTGTACTGCTCTATAAATTATCCAGCTGTTGAAGCTCCTCTAAACAGTGCCACACATCATCAAGCCCCAGTAAATCATCAAAAATACACACATCCCATTATTAAGCATGCGGCGTTAAAGGGAGGGCGCGCCACTGACTCGTTAGTTACGGGAGATAAATACCGACTTAAATGATTCGTCAAATGTGTTTGGGAAGTTGAGGGTAGAAAGAGAAATGACGTTTAATTTACGCTCTCAAGATTTGCCTCAGTTGGGGGTTTTGCTCACACGATAAATGCGTTGCCCTGTTTGTCGACGTGCATACGGCGCATTCACAGGTCTGACTCATGGTATGTCACCTGCAGGGACCACGTCACTTTTGTCCGTCTGAGTTTACCTTTCCGGACAGTCGATCTCTTTTGGTTTTACGGATGACAACTTGTCCCTCCTTTAAAGTAAAGTCAGTATCAGCATGACATAAAACCACCTTGAAAGCCTCAGGGGGTTGGATGGTTTCAAACTATTAGACTTGGAGTTTCTGGCTTCACTACACTGGTTTTGCCCAAGAAAATGCTGGCAACATACGTTACTTAATATCTCTTTATGTTAACGGTGCATTCGGTTCCATTTCTCAGTGTCATGTTTTGACGGCGCTGTGCTGTGCTTATGGTCCGGTTAGGTTTTGGCACAAAAAACACTTGGTTAGGGTTAGGAAGATAACATTCTTAAAATCGAAACACCGGTATTTGTCAGCACAAACATGACAGGAAAATCGCCCAGAACATGTTTCTAATCATATTGTAAACCCACCGGATCTACAGATAGATTGCCGACTGTAGTTATTTAAGTGTCTTTCATAAACTTGGATACTGGACATCGTGGTTCACTAAGAATGGAAGTTAGTTTCTTTTAAGCATGGCGACAATCTCTCTCTTAGAATATGAGCTATGTTACAGCCATATAGGTCATTTTTGTCAAGCACTAGTAAATAAAAATGTGTATATCTATTTTGTGTTTAAGACGTGAGGATTGTTGGATTGTTTGGACACCTGGTGTTTTTCATTTTGACACGGTTCCTCATTTTGATATTTTTGCATAATAATCTCAGCCCTCCTTAAGTAAATAATAAAAAAAAAAAGTTAACAATTATTTTTAAATTAATATATCTCAGATCTAATTCCTTCACTGTCTTCAGCACGAACACTACAAAGCTATAAACACACTCGAACAGTGTCGACTCCCTAATCTGCCTGAGCAGGTGTTCCTCGGCTACGTCTAACTCAGGTTGTGCAATAATGTGCCTTCAGATACGCAACGCCTCCGGAACTATTGAGGTGACACTAAATCAGATTTTGTCCCGTTTGGCGTCACTCTGATGGCCCGAGAGTTTTGATGAGCTGTTTGGAGTTGTGCCAGACGGCGCGCTGATCCTGAGAGAGGGGAGCGAGAAGAGAGAATGTTGTTTTTACTTCATCACAAACTCCACTGCGAGAAAACAGCCGAGCAATGTCTTCGGCGCCTTCGTTGCATTATTCATGCAGAGCGCTGAACAGCCCTTCTCCACTCCGTCTCTCCCTCTTTATCTAAAAAACAATCTGTTTTTCTGCTGTGCTGTTGGAACAAATATGTTGAACACTCGGTCGGCTTGAATAGACCGTATTAAATGCCGTCACGCCGTCAGGTACGTTCATGACGAGCACTTAAAAAGACGCATGCCGCCAAATCTACAGAGTTGGTGTAAGTGTGTGTCTGTCTGCACCACATGCGCTGTGAGAGAGAGAGAGAGAGAGAGAGAGAGGGAGGGAGGGACAGGGACGGTATTCACTCCGAGTAAATTAAGGAAATGTGACTAGGGCTAATGAACTCCACGTGTTTCTGGCTCTACAGTAACTCAGTTAGGGCGATGACTCAGTTGAATGGTTTGTTATTGAACGTTCAGAAAAAAATACAGCAAACAGGCGGAGACCCTTAACCAAAGAATAAGACACGGGTTATGTTGTTATCTAAACCGTACTGCTGTAATTACACTGTTACCATCTTTTCATGTATTATTTAATGTATCTTGGCCTCCTTTACTGCATCACAATACTTACTCATTAGACTTGTTTCCTATGCATTCCTGCAAAGATGCAAGGAAGCATTTTCTTCGCTGCTTCCCACTGGCTAAAACAGAGCCAATTGGCTCTGACTGTGAGAATACACGGGAGGCGGTCAGAATGAGCGGCTGTGGCTCAGGGGTAGAGCCAGCGTCTATCAGCATTATCCAAAGGTTGCTGGCTCCATTCCCCTGGTCTGCATGTCGAAATGTCCTTGGGCAAGATACTCAACCCCAAACTGCTTCTAATGTGCTGGTCGGCACCTTGCAAGGCAGTTACTGTATTTATTTATTATTATATATATTTATTACCACTTTGGACAAAAGCTTCTGCTAAATTCCTTTAATGACCACAGATAATTTACAGCCAAATGTAAAGCCAAAGGGCTATCAAAGAACTGATTTTCTCACCATTCTTTAATAGCATGTAGTAGGAATGCGGTGCTGTATCACGGGGGAGTGTCAGTTGTGGAGGCTTCATTTCAGAACATGGGCATCCTCAACCTGCTGACATTAGTCGCTAGAATGAAGATTAATCCATAGTCTGAATTGAAAAAAAAAAAGCTTGTTTATGCAATACCTTAAATCTTTAGTTTGTTAAAACATTTAAAAAGTAACTCAAATCATCTATTGAATGCGAGGAAAAAAAAAAGTTCTGTTGTTACGTCAAAGACAGACACAGTACGTATAGTGTTGAAGAGATATCTGCTGAAGTTAGCATGCTAACCATCTAGCCCTGGGCATCAAGCAATCCAAAGCCCCTATGCTACTGGTGTAAACACAAACACCCAACGCAGGTAGACAGCTGCACAACTAACCGAGCTAACAAGCTAACAGTAGCTACGGCCAGGAGTTGGCCACCTGTTGGTGGGGCAGCATATCAACCTGATTAACTGCTAACTGTATCGCTAGCAGTTACTCTGGTTTTTTTTTTTGCTCCCCTAAATATTATTTGAAGTATAAAGCTGGCAATGTTTTATATTTGTTTTCTAATTGAATTCAGTGGAGACAAAAGATTGCTTACACAGGCCTCTGTTGTTATCCAGCAGCTATTAAAAACACACCAGTGATGCAAATGTCGCACATGGAGATATGTCCGTACCTTTCATTGAACATGGGCACTGTAGTTTATTTTTAATCCCTCACGAGTCATTCCGGTGCCATAAAAACTCATTAGTGCACCAGATGTGTATTCATCCACCGCTCAAACTAGTCCCCAACAATTACACTATTCGATCTTATTTGAGTAACCTCTGCTTAGAATTACAGTTCTCAGCTGCTTTAGAAAAATGTACTTTGATATGTATATATATTCTATCACCACCATTTGTTTTACGTGTTCAGTAGGAACCAATAGGCTCCTACCTTTTAACCACCTCTGGACTGGATTTTCCAAATTGGCTGTCTCCTGCTGCCAAATTCATGTGGGAATCAATATGTCTTTTAGTCTCAGAATCACATTGGTTTCTATAGTCCTCACCTTACATTCTCACAATTTGGTTGAATGACTCCTTTTTCTTGACTGATGGTAATTGAGGACATAAAGGTCAGAAAGTTTGACCTGCACACACGCACACACGCAGGGGAACACGCATACGTCCTTATCCATCACCCAGAACATCCCATGTGTGCAACGGTAATTGGTTCCACGGTGAGTCATACCTAATTGGTGTGTAGCTGTCAATAGGACAGGTATTTCAAGGCAGCAGCCCGGAGCCCAGATTAAAGATTTAGAGACAGAAAGTAAAATACAGCAGTGTAGTTGAGGTTTAGAGAGAGCGCAGAGCGCAGAGCGCAGAGCTCAGAGCGGTGCTGTTTATTGGGTAATTTGTTTTTTCACTGTCCTCTTCGCCGGCGTCTTCCATTTCTCTCAGAGCCCACTGGCCAGCTGCGCGTTCAAATTAGCTCGGTAGGGGTAGAAATTGTCGCACAGAGGGTTACACGAGCAAACAAAAAAGCAGGGCTGAAGGGATTGTGTAAAGCCTACAATTACAGTTGAGGCACTATTGTTGAGATTTCCATCCTCCTAAATTGAGGATTGCTGCAGTGGACTCGAGATAAGCCTCCAGACAGCGCTGCCATGCTAATTTAAGATCGTACAAGAGCAGCAGCTAGTCTACCTGTACTTGTTGTTGGAGGCACATTAATTAAATGGAAAACAACACCTAGAGTTTGTGGTTTGGGCATCGATGTTAATGGTTGTTTGAGAGGCACGTTCCTATTAGACACCCACAACATGAGATTCGGCCCACAGCTGCTCTTTTTCAGCGCCGCCTTCCTGCGTTACTGCCGTCTGTATGCTTGCTGCTCTGCTCTGCTACTTGCCTTTTCAAATGTCAAAAATCACAGTTTCACGCACGAGTCAGGTTTTTTCACGTGCAATTGTTTTTTCTTTTCTTCTTTTTCACGCGTGAACAAAGAAAATAATGTCGCATGTGATCTGGAAACATTCACAAGTGTGTTTTTTACATGTGCAGTAGACGTGGAAATAAAATAAGGCGCTCACTTGAAATTAGCAATTGGCTATTGCGCACACGTGAACTACATTTTTTAACGTGAAACTAAAATAATTTGAACTGAACATTTTCAAGCGTTTTGGCTTCTTTCAGGCGCGAATGAAAATGTCCACACGTAAAGTTTACATGTGATTGGCTTTTTTTTGTGTATACAACAGACTTTACACATCTGGAAACAAAAACACAGGCAACAAAATCACTTGAAATGTTTCCAAATGTGATTGGCTTTTTTTTTAACATGTGGTTTGGAGTTCCCACATGCGGAATCACATGAAATGTGCTTTTAACTATTTTTCCACAAGCGTTTGGCTTTTTTCACATACGAATGAAAATGTTAAATTAAGAACGTTCGTATGTGATTGGTTTTTTTTTTCGTATGTGCAACAGATTTTACACATGTGGAAGCAAAACGCGGCACATGACAACACCTGTTTGCGTGTGAATTCCACATTTCCACCTGGGGTCGGCTTTTTTTTCAAATGTGAACATACGTTTTAACATGTGCCAACAAGACTCAGTCAGGACATTCATTCACAACTCTCTGTCTCTTCTTCTCTCCACTTCTTAATCAGCTGACTCTAGGGGTTTCCCCGTTCAGTTAAACCAACCGCATTCTGCCGCGATCAGATCAACCAATTAAGTCGTTGCTGTCAAACTTTAAATCTGTTCCTCTTTTCTGCTGTTCCTGGCTGTCATTTCAGTGCAAAACTGTTGCGACCCTACTCCACCCTCCATTCACCTCCAGCTCATCACATCCAGTGCCAGGGTCGAACTCAGCGGAGTCCACCTCATCTCATCTCATCCAGATCTTCAGCCATCATCTTCATCCCATCACCACCACCACCAACTGGGGG
>OMLP01031188.1:12238-31047 GCA_900302685.1 Spondyliosoma cantharus
GGGGGGGGGGAGATAATGTCACATCGTTTTTTTCACAATGAATAGAAATTTCCATGGCAAACATTCATATGTGAAACAAAATATGGCCCATTAAATCATTTGAACAAGTGATTGGCTCTTTCCACCTATCAACAAAACTTAACATAGAAAACATATTTTTTCATTATCACATGTGAGTTACATACATTCATATGTGATTGGCTAGTCTGAGCGGTTTCTGGTTCTAGGATTATCACATGAGCATTTCTGAAGCTTTTGTGATCTTTTAACAAGAAATTACTGAGCTGCTATTGGCCAGAGGCCAGATTCACTGTTGAAAGCATTGGAGATTCGGTCAGCGACAACGGGGATTGAGTACAGTCAGTTCAGTTTGAAGATGTGTTACATTTACTGAACACTTCTGCTTCCCTGTTCCCTCATGAAAAGACAGAACATCCAATTCCATATACTGTACATTATGCAAAATTAATTTACTGTTGCGTCGAAGATGCCACTCTTGAGAATAGGTTTATGGCATTTCAATTTGAATCAGCCGTTCAGTGTAAATTACAAAATTCAACAATCCAATATAAAAGACTATCGGTATCATTAACGTCTAGCACTGCCTCTCACTTTAAATAATGACAATGTTTAATTCTTGCTCATATCATTTCACAATCTTGTGAAACTGTTCCCCCTGCAATCATTACATTAAATTATTTTCTTCTTCTCCTCTCTCTTTCTCCTCCAGTGATGGATGGGCGGACCGCTACGAAGTCGTGGAGGGCTACGAGCAGGAAGCGGAGGGGGGAATCACCATGAAGCTGCAGTCGGAGGTGGTCAAGACCTTCGATGACTACTACCTGAAACTGCGTCTGGACAAAAACACGAGGAACCCGTGGTTCTCTGAGTTCTGGCAGTACCGCTTCCAGTGCCGCCTGCCGGGCCACCCACAGGAGAACAAGAACTACAAGAAAGTCTGCTCTGGTGGGTGACTACAGAGAGTTTTATATTCGTATCTTTTAAAAATAGGAGAAAATCGATAGAAGAACAGATTCATTTCCTGCATATTTCTCACGAGCATCGTCAGTAAGAGTACAGGGTTAGATTTGAGTCCAAAACTCATGAATAATACCCCCTCTTTTTTTTTCTCTGTCTTCCTCCCTGAATATTCTCTCCCTTTGCCCTCAAAAGGTGATCATGGTAAATTGCGTTTTGTGCTTGCATTTAAGTCACAATTCAAATTGACTCACAATCCAATTAAAAATGAAAAATGCCCTCAGATGAACACAAACAATCACAATGACATTAACGCAATTTTTGCTCAGCATGCTTTTTAATCAAATGATAAATAAAATCAATTTGTGCTTTGTGATGACCGTAGCACAGTTATCGCTGCTTTTGTACTTTCTCTTCATCACACTTTTATAAAAATCTCTTTTATTCCAAAGACCTTCAAGGTGGTAAGTGCATTTTTCTAGCCACTGCTATGGGGATGACTTTTCTCAGACTTGCACCCACACTCTTTGAGCATTCGACTCATCCAAAGACAGGAAGAGTTTGACTGATGTTTTCTTAAACACAATGCCCTCTGCAACATCTTAAAACTGCAATCCGGGTCCAATGGTGAGCAGCGTATCAGGCTCTCAGGCCCGGCGTGGGGATTGCATCAGTCAAACTCTGATGTGGAGCACTGGGCTTGTTTATTTTGTATGAGGAATAAAAAGAAAATGACCTTACACTTTGAAAAAAACTGCACAAAGGAATGGCACCAACTGTTCACCCAAACTGCTGAAGCCCCTGATAAAGACGTTGCTTTATTGATACCGCACCTTTTTTTCTTTTCTTCTGTATGTGCATGTTGACATCAAAGACATGAACATGAATATTTTAAACGCACTGTCTAATGAGGCACAGAGAAATGAGAATTCACTTGTAAAGACTGGTAGGAATATCTTCACATAAATTAAACATTCTCGACTTTTATTTGAAATCTCCCATCCTCCAAAACATTAAAGGAGAACTATTAAGGATTTGTTTTTTTACCCTTTCCTTCAGTGTTTACTGGTTCTTGTGCACGTAAAAGAACTTGAAAGTTAACAGAAGCTCCTCTCTCCCACAGACAACACTGCTCCTGAAACGCCTCGTCAGCAGTCCCACCTTTAGTCATGTGACTCTGTGACATCACACTATGTCACCGTGTCACACTTTAGCATAATTCATGCCTAGTGGCTAGTTTGGCACATGATATTTGATTTAGCACAGCTGCTCCATTGTTGTCTGTGTTGCTTGGTCAGGCGTGTGTGAGCTGGCCAATCACAGCAGACTGGGTATTCAGGAGGAGGGGCCTTAAAGAGACAGGAGCTAAAACAGCGTGCTATAGCACTGGACTGTATGAGAAAACGGATGCAATTTTTGAGCATTAGAGCACATGAACCTATTCTAGTCGGAATTTAAGATGAAATTATGAACCTGAAAATATGTCTCCTTTAAGGTTTGACTGAGGGACAATGCTTTTAGTTCTTTACTTCTCACTGTGAAGTACAACATGGTGTCTGCAGCAGTGGGATTTTTCCCTGAAAATGTTTGTTTCTTCACATCTGTTTTCTATTTAGCTTTTGGACATCATGTTGTGATTCCCCTTGTATGCTAATATATCTTTGCTGCAAAATAGAGTTCTGTTTGCAATAAACTCCCAATGTCTGGTTCAAATTATAGTGCACTGCATCATGCATTGTAGAAAATTCCTACGACAGGACATTGTCAGCACACAAAAACACCAGACAAACAAGAAAGTTTCCTACATGTTTTCATCCTTTTAATGTCCTGTTTTTTCCTCACCCCCCTCCAACAGGAAATGAGAGTCTGCATGAAAACTATGTTCAGGATAGTAAAATGGGCTTTGTCATCAATGCCATCTATGCCATGGCTCACGGCCTCCATGATATGCACAAGGAGTTGTGCCCAGGGCAGCCGGGGCTCTGCGAGGCCATGGACCCTATCGATGGCAGCAAGCTGCTGGACTACCTGCTGAAAACGTCCTTCAGAGGAGTCTCGGGAGAGGAGATTTATTTTGATGAAAACGGAGACACCCCGGGAAGGTAAGAAGACGAGGAGGGTGGTGAGAAGGGAATGGAGATGTGGTAATGATCTTTGAATTTTCTCCCGTCTAACGCTGTCCCACTCATTAGTACACAAGCGCACGCACACATGTGTGCACCAATCTTGAGCACAAAAGGATGTAATTAGTTTGGACTGGAACAGATCCAGAGGATTGTCCGCTGTGGCAACCACTTTCATCTCCCTCCAGTCCGGCAGACAGCATTTGACAGTCAGAAAACACAGCCGTGTCATTCCTCCGTCAACTAGAGGTCAGGTGGAGCACATCCTGGTCCAGTGTAGAAATGAGGCCACGGTGTACACCGGCATGAGCTCTTGATGTCACACTAACAGGATTGTAAGCTGTTTAAGTGACTCAGGATGAGAAAAAAAGGGTTTGCTAAGCTGTTGACTCGTTATCATTAAATTACCTGTCACTCACCCCCCTCCCTGTATGTCTCCCCCCTTCCTCTCCCTTTCTCTGTCTATGAACTTTACCTCTCCTCCACACTCATCTCTAGTGAAATTTGTTGCCTTTTCTCACTAAACAAGCTCGTCCACGCTCATTATGGTCCCCGTTCCTCCCTCTGTCCATCCAGATATGACATCATGAATCTACAGGGTGTAGGTGATGGTCGCTATGACTACCTGAATGTGGGCTCCTGGTCAGAGGGCATCCTCAGCATCGACGACTACAAGCTGTGGCTGAACAGCAGCGACATGGTCCGCTCGGTCTGCAGCGAGCCCTGCTCCAAAGGACAGATCAAGGTAGGCATTCAAATCCTCCCCGGAGCAAAATTCTTACACGTTAAGTAAACTCCAACAGGGTTCATTTAGTCTGAAAAACCTGAAGTCCTACAAAAAATCAATAGTCATTAACGGTGGAGAATTTGCTGTGCGACTCTGGAAGAACGGTCCAAAGCGATCTTTCAGTGTTAATTCAACACTGTGCCAGTGTTTATATGAGTAAACTCCAGCAGATCTAATTTAACACTGATTCTGCTCTAAGTAGCTCATTTCGTACTGCAATGAGCATGAAATGAGTTTCACAAGGTACCTGCTCTTTATCAGTGCTAAGATTGTAACACAAGTGGGATAATTTTGCTCTTAGTGTTAAAAAATAAGTCTCATAACAAGATTAAGGATGTTTTTGCAACTGCCCACCACACACTACCCGTTAACGCAGTAAATTAAATCGATTTATTTTGCAGTACACCAGGCCCCTCTTAGCCAGGCTTTCCAGTTTTGGAAAATGGGAGTAAACTATAGCACAGCTAATGACAAACTACTGCGACTGCATCTAAAGAAAGAGATATAGCCTAAATGTGGGTTTTAATAATTTTACCCAAGATGAATATTGACCTCAGAGATGGGTAACGCCCATCTGACAATTGGAAGTAACCATTGCTTTACTTTACTGTAATGTGAGTTGGAGCGTGATCTCCTGGTGTTGTTGTTGTTTTGGAAGTGTTATCCTGGTGATTCTTCCTTCAATCAAGCTGGGTACCTTTTCAAAAAACTTTCTGAGTGGTGGTACTTTTCTTCGTGTTAATGCTCATGCTGGTTTCGTCATATTGTGAATGTTTCCCCCTTGGCGACAGCTGAATAGCTTGTATAGGTGGCAGTATTGAACACAGAGCCTACCATGCCAGTAACTCTCTTGAGACTGTAGTTAATCACAATGGGGCTTTTGAGCTAATGTAAACATTAGCATGCTCACATGCTCACAATGACAATACTAAAAAGCTGTTTACCAAAGATGTTTGGAAGGTATTGTTTATCATGGTCACTATCTATAGTTTAGCATTTCAGCATGTAAGATTTAGCTACGAAGTACTACATAGTACAATTGTAGACAATGGGAATTTTTCCTGGTAGGCAAACTATGTTACCTTCTAAAAGAGCCATGCTAGCTGTTTTTTCCCTGTTTCCAGTGTTTATGCTAAGCTTAGTTAGCTGGTAGCTTCAGTTGTATCTTAAGTAGAGGCAATGGAGGCACCTTGACTTGCTAGAGGCACTTGAAGACATTTCACCTCTCATCTGAAGGGCTTCTTTGGTTGTAAACCCCCTGGCCATTATCACCATCAACAAACCCACATGACGGCAGAGGTGTCACATGAGATCTCAATGGCTCTCCAGGGGTTTACCCCAAAGAGGTTAACATTTCCAGGGACTCCACACCAGTCCATTAAAACTGAAGAGACCTTTGTTTAGCTCTTAAATATGCAATGATCTTGAGGACAGAGAACCTCCATTCATTCACTGATTCATTCACAGACATACCTCAGTTGTATCGATCTTCTCAGCTAACTCTTGGCAAGAAATTGGGATAAGCATTTTTTTTTCAAAGTTACATTGAATAATCCTGTTTGGGACTTGGGAAATCCTGAAGACTTTAACATCCCTAAAGTCTAGGAACCCATTATGTATTTTTGTATTGATTGCAACATTTTATTGCAATCCACCCAGAAGTAAAGATAATTGTGTTTGGACGGAAGTGTTAGAACCACTGAATATAATATATATTATACAAGCTTGTATTGCATACTGACAATTAAATTCCTCTTGAATCCGTAGATCCACACTGTTAGCGAGGCTTAAAATAAGCACAGAGTGTGTGCAGTCAGTCGCAACAGAGATGGTATTTCCCCTGTGTTCTCAAATAAATTTTCTATACTGGTAACTATGTCACCGCTTGGACATGATGCACCACCGTTGCCATGAAACTTGACCCATCCCATTTGTTCTCCTTGGTAATCATCCAGCACATACTCAGCCAGCAAGTAAACTTTCCGGAGGTTGCTCTGTCCTACATTTTTTTGGGATCCTGCTTCATCAATTAAATATTACGTGAAAGGCCAAAACAAATAACATGCACATCTTCTTTATAATTAAACATGAGCGAAAAAGGTTCTGAATGAAAAACAAAAAAAAAAAAATCCTTGCGCTTTTCAAAATGACTTCTTGAATTTCAAGTCTAATCGGTCTTAATTATATCACAAGGCCTGTGGAGATGGGCTCAGAAGAAGAAGGCCATTTCGGGACAGTAAATAATAAAAACTGGTATTGAGCCCAGTTTGAAGCGATGCTCTGATTTGCTTCATCTGGAACCCACTGTTTTTCGGTCCAGCTATATGCTAAGACGCCCTGAGGGAGGGTGCATCCTCTCTCCTGGCTGCTCATGCTTCCCCCTCGATCTGCTTTGTTTCCTGCCCCACTTTTCACCCTGCTTTACATATCACAGTGCTGGTAAGAGCTACCCTGGGAGCAGAATGTAAAAGCAGCTGGCCTTGTTTAATAAACACTATGTCTGGGGCTCAAGAAAAAAAACATCCTCGTCTTTCATATCCCCTTGATGCTGATTACTTATTTAGGCTGCTTTGGGTGTGACATGTGCTTCTTGTTGTGGTTTGATTAGTGTTTTGTATCGGTCACTAAGATGTCTTCTACGGCTGATCGTTCATTTAATTTATCTGCATGCAGGTGATCAGGAAGGGCGAGGTGAGCTGCTGTTGGATCTGCACCACCTGCAAGGACAACGAGATCGTCCAGGATGAGTTCACCTGCAAGGCGTGTGACCTGGGATGGTGGCCTGATGATGAACTGGCAGGTAGGAGAGACAAAGGCCTGACCCTTTAAACCGATCCACCTTTGTTCTGATGAACAATGCTCATCTATATTCCCCTATTTACTAACCCTTAACTCAAAGGAAGGGAAGCGAGTCACGTGACTTTCACAGACTGTCACAAATTTGAGGACTTGGGACTTGCATGACTAACGTTGATAAGAGACTCGACTTGACTTTGACTTGGTATTCATTCAAGACAGGTGACTCCAAAGGACTTGATTTCATCTTGTTTTTGAAACATGACTGGGTGATCTATAGTGCACTGAGCGCAAACCTGACAACCCACTGGGACACGGCAGACCAACAGGAGCTAACGCATGAGGCAACTATCATTGAGGCTAGTCCAAAAATAATCAAAAATCCTCAAAAAAATCTGCGTCAATCAGTCTTTCTGGCTAACGTTAGCTAGAAGACTAGAAGCGTATTATTGAGTGCCAACAAATTTAAAATATTTACAGATTATAAAAGGCTGTTTTTGTTAATTTTGTAAGTAAAACTAAATGTTTTATGACAATTGTCTTTAAATGGTTTTAACTGATTTCTGTTCAGTTCAGAAAATCAACCTTCCCCCCTGATATGCCTGTTCCTACTTCACACCCTGACACCTCCTGTTGCTGATGCTCTTTATTACCAGGTCCTATGACCCCCCCCCCAAAAAAAAAAAAAGAAAAAGATGACACTGCTCGCCTCCCTCCCCCCTCGCTCTTTGCCTTGTTATGACCCAGTGGTTGTTTTGACAGCGATTTATAGAGTTGAGAGGAGCTCTCAGTTCCCAGGTGTAAAATCCCATTACTGCCATGAGAGGCTTGGGGATACATTTCAGCAGCCTATCGAGGAAGAAATTCTCCCTTCACTCTCATTACATTTCCCTATCTGGAGAATATTAATAGAGAGAGTTGGTGTCCTATTCATAGAGTTCGCACTGTCCATATGTTCACCCATTTGCTCATTTAGGACAGGAATACTTACATTTTTTTTAACATAATTTCTTCTTAAAGGAGACCTATTATACAGCTTTTTCCTTTCCTTAAATGTCTTATATAGGTTCTTGGTCAAAGTCCACACCAACAGAAGCTCCTCTCTCCCACAGAAATCACAGCTCCTGAAACGCCCTGCCAGTTGTCCCGCCTTTAATTCCATGACTTTGTGACATCACACTACATAGCCATTTCACACATTTGTGTAATTTATGCCTCGTAGCTCAGGCGTGTGCAAGCTGACCAATCAGAGAAGACTGGATATACAGGCGTTACTCAGACTGAACACTCTGCCTGCATTTCAGGCAAAGGGGGAATGAAGTGAAAACTGATGCATGTACCTGAAAATGATGATAATATGTCTCCTTTAACGTGAAATTGAGATGAATTTGCCCAGAGAAAATGTACAGCAGAAGAATGAGCATCTTTTTTTTAAACAATTCAAAGGTTTTCCCAGTGTTTAGATTGGAGAGCATACTGCAGGGTTTAGAGGAATAAAGGATTTCAGTATTATGTGAGAACAGATACAGATAGGTGCATTTCATCTTTGCAGTCCTGTATGTTCGCAGGCAGTTTGTGGCTGATGCCTGGCTAAGCTTAGCTCGGTGGGTGGTCGAGAGAAAACAAGCAACAGTTTGCCGCAATGCACTTCAGACACTCTCCCTTCAACTGCAGCTCGGTGCGCTTTGGCAGAAGTGCTTTTAAATAATACCTCAGCTTATCAACTGTTACACTTTCATGTTCACATTAGCACCGTTTACATTTTGCGCTGAAAACATCCAAGCTTCCTGCAACGACAAGCGAGGTTCAGATTCCTCACGTCTTTTACAGATTGGGATTGAGCAATGCAGGCCAGAAGTGGGTTCTCCTCCACTCACAGCCATGCTTGTGATGGCGGTGATGGTAATGCTATTAGCAGCAGCATGTAATTTATGGAGTGTTAAGCCGGGGAAGTCTATGGGTGTCAGTTTTCTCCCATTAAGCTCGACAAACTTCCAACCTCTGCGTGTTGGATGACAAGTGTGTAACCAGTGCATCGTGGCAGAGCTGACACACATACCCACGTGTCGGCACAGACGCATTTGGCATAATGTGAAAACGAGAGGGAAATCAGACAGAACTGGAGCTTGGGGATGTGTATGATGACACATGCAAACGAGCTCCTGAGCAATTTTAGGCCATCGGTGGAAGACTCTGATCTCTGCTACACACCTGACTTCCCCTGTGCATTCAAATCTGTGTGTCTCTCCACGCTCCCGCATCCCATTTGTTTTAATGTGACTTTCATTCACGAAATTGTTCGAAAGCACCATCAAAAGATTAACCCGCCATCACCTCTGCTCTCTCCAGGCTGCCAGCCCCTACCTCTTAAGTATCTTGACTGGGCGGACGTAGAATCCATAGTGGCGGTGGCCTTCTCCTGCGTGGGCATCCTGATCACCTCCTTTGTCACCTTCGTGTTCATCCAGTACCGTGATACACCTGTGGTCAAGTCCTCCAGCAGAGAGCTCTGTTATATCATCTTAGCAGGCATCTTCCTCGGCTACATCTGTCCGTTCACCTTGATCGCCCATCCTACGGTGGCCTCCTGCTACCTGCAGCGGCTCCTGGTGGGCCTTTCATCCGCCATGTGCTACTCTGCTCTGGTGACCAAAACGAACCGCATTGCCCGCATCCTGGCAGGCAGCAAGAAGAAGATCTGCACCAAGAAGCCCCGTTTCATGAGCGCCTGGGCCCAGGTGATCATCGCCTTCATGCTGATCAGTGTGCAGCTAACCCTGGAGATCACACTCATCATCCTGGAGCCTCCTGAACCCGTCAAGTCCTACCCTAGCATAAGGGAGGTCTACCTCATCTGTAATACCAGCAACGTAGGCATGGTGGCACCCCTGGGCTACAACGGCCTGCTAATCATGAGCTGCACCTACTATGCCTTCAAGACGCGGAACGTCCCAGCCAATTTTAATGAGGCTAAATATATTGCCTTTACAATGTACACGACCTGCATCATCTGGTTGGCCTTTGTGCCCATCTATTTTGGCTCAAACTACAAGATCATAACCACATCCTTCTCTGTCAGTCTGAGCGTGACTGTGGCGCTGGGCTGCATGTTCACACCTAAGATGTACATTATCATTGCCAAACCGGAGAGGAACGTCCGAAGCGCCTTCACCACGTCCGATGTGGTGCGAATGCACGTTGGAGATGGGAAGTCTGCGGTTCCAAGCGGGAGCAACAGCTTCCTCAATATGTTCCGCCGGAAGAAGCCTGGATCTGGCAACGCCAAGTGAGTGACCTTCTACGTTGTTCATTGAGCCAAATTCTCTGTTGTTTCTTGGGGTGACTGGCTAAACTGAAAATGACAAGATGCCTAAACACTCAAAAAATCTTTTGACATTTTCGAAATACATATATCACTTACTCCAAGTAACATGCGGGTGCTTATTGTTTAAAGGAGACCTATTATGCTTTTTCGTTCTTTCCTTTCCTTTTCTTCAGTGTGTTATCTATGTTCTTGTGCATGTAAAATCTTGAAAGTAAAAAGGCCAAAGTCCACACATCCTCTCTCCCACAGAAAACACTGCTCCTGAAACGCCACGTCAGTAGTCCCGCCTTTGATTCCCTGACTTTGTGCCGTCACACTATTTCACAGAGCCATACAGTCGCATTATTTATGCCTAGCAGCTAGTTTGGCACGCAAGATTTGATTTAGCACAGCTGCTCTGTTGTTGTTAGTGGTGCTGGCTCAGGCATGTGTGAGCTGACCAATCAGGGCAGACTGTGTATTCGTGAGGAGGGGTCTTAAAGAGACAGGAGCTAAAACAGGTCAAGGGGAAATACAGTGCTGCAGCAACAGACAGAATGAAAAAACTGATGTGTTTTTGAGCATTGAAACTTGTAAACCCACTCTAGTGCTAACCCAAAATAAAATTAGGAACCCCAAAATGAGCATAATATGTCTCCTTTAAGGATATCGCAAGAATATTTGAGTGTTTATGCTTGATATTAATGGTCCAATTTGAACTTCCCAGCACCCCAGTCTGTTTAAAACTACACTGATGCACTGATCTAGAAACAGTAAGCAGTGAACACTGATTTATATTGCACATCCCCCTCCCCCTGAGAATGAAATACTATCAATGAAATTTAGCTAAATTCAAAAGAAAACTCAAGGCGGGACATTTTGCTGTCATTGATTTTAAGCTATCAGTTAAAGTATAGTTTTTCTCACGTTCAAACTAGATTTAAGACTTGCATATAACTTTTTTGAGATCCACAGAAGTGACACATGGACAGGTGTCTAAAGTAAGGAGTGGGAGTAAAGAGTATGAGAGTGGTCCCCAGATGTTTGCGTGTTGTCTCTCACCCTTGTTATGCGGCCTGTCTAATCTTCTAACCCGTTAACACTCTAAACTGAGCAGCGTACTGTCTGCAAAGTGTCCAGGCTGGCAAATGTTCTGGCATGGGGGTCATTCAGTTCCTTTCCTGGAGAGCTGCACTGTCAACTGAGACGCTGGCGCATTTAGATATCATATACAAGCAGGGGAGAAATTAAGACGCTTCCCTGCCAGAAAAAAAGTGAGCTTGCCCAAAAAGTCTGAAAGGTACCCCGAGGAGTTTTTGATAAATAGTAGCACTAAAGAGGATTTTTTTTGTGTGTGTGCGAACACATGGTCGACGTAAGATGCATTCTTGCAGCATGTTATTATGCTATTGGTCCCTTTAATGTTCAAATGAATGTAACAATGGGCCAAAAAGGCAGCAGAATAGACAAGAAACAGGAAAATGGAAGCATTTAGGATTTTAAATCACCTTTGCAAACATATTTGTAACATTGTTGGGTAAAAAACAAGGCCTGTGTGGCAGGTAAAAGAATCTGACGAGTGAAAAGAACCCCTTGCATCTGTCGTCCTATCGCTCCTGAGCTGTTTTTGACACTGCAGCCCGCCAGGAAGGAGATCTGCCACCCTGCTGCTTTTGGTTTATCCTGAATTAACCTCACGTTCAACTTTTCTCAGCATGACCCCCCCCCACCTCCCGAACTAATCACATCCGAGCCAGTACTAGCTCCTTTTTGCACTAAACTCTGTGTCATCTTCAGGCCAGTTCTGGCACCAACTTATTCCAAATGCATGCGTCCCATCTTATGCCCGAATAGTTAAGACAGGAGGAAACAAGCTGTGTGGCTCCTGATTCCTGATACCCAGTGTCTGAAGCGATTTCTAAGATCATAATGCTGTCTGCAGCTCATTATGATTCATTATGTTTGTCAAGTGCCACAGTTGATAAATGTAACACTCTTTAGAGCTCCTGAGTGAACCCCCCCCTCCCCTCAGCAAAGCCTGTTAATGTCAAGTTACGTGGTTAAGAAGTATTTTAACATGTGTCACAGATGTTGAAATGCTGCTGCTCTGTTTTGTTCTGTTGCTGCTGTGTTGATGTTTTTTCTGCACCCTACTCCCGGTTTCCTGTGATAGTAACTTAGGTCTTTATCTCGTTTATAGTTCTAATGGCAAGTCTGTGTCATGGTCTGAATCAGGTGCAAGACACCCTCCGAGGGGGGGGAATGTGTGGCACAGACTGTCTGTGCATGTGAGGAAACAGGAAGCCGGCTTGAATCAGACGGCGGTCATCAGGCCCCTAACTAACACCCCCGACCCCCACAGTTGTGAGCCCTCCACCTGCGACCTTGGCACAGACCCCCATCTCCCCCAAGAACCGCGTGGCGCTAAGCCTCTGTACAACCTCGCCGAGGAGGACGACGAGAGCGATTCACAGTGCCCCCTCTGGACTCCGCCTTGCTCTGGACAGACGCAAGGGCCGGAGTCCGTATTAAATAAGCCGGATCCTCATTTGCCCTCTCACTCGAGGGGCTCGCAGGGGGCTCTGGTGGACACGCACAGCTCCCACGTCCCTGCGCAGAGTGACTACACTGCCGGGGAGGCGATCCCTGCCAACGAGCCTCTGAGCTTGACGCCCTCTCTGCTTCCCTCTGCCCCACAAGCGGGGGCGCTGGAAGACGAGGGGTCCGAGGACGAGGATCTGGACCTCTTGCACAGCTACATTTATGATGCCAAGGAGGAGGGGGAGGAGGGGGACGGGGAAGGTGAGGATTTAACTCAGAGCAAACCAGCGCTGGAGGATTCCCTCGTTCTGTCGCCCCCCTCCCCCTTCAGAGACTCCGTGTGTTCGGGGGAGTCAATGAGCAGCTCCCCCACTATGGAGTCGATGCTCAGTAGCTCGGCCTACACCTCAAACATCCTCGGAGACTACGCACACAGCTCCTCAACACTGTGAGAGCAACGCAGGCGCCGGCACGGCCGCTGTCGGCACACTTGTGCATCACACAGACATGCATTTCCACACACGAGCATACACAGACACACTGTACAACAACATTATCTACTATCATTTCAGGTTTTTAAACCTTTGTTTTTTTTTCGCTCTGTCATTTCGCTCGCTTGTATTTATTACTCTGCTTTTATCGGTAAGGGTTTAAATGAGAAATATAAGTAGAAAAAAACAGCAGGAATCGGCCGTGAGTGCTTACTTTCCTGAAGGGCTGTCGGTGCACAAAGCCTTTTTTCTGCAAAAATGTCTAACTGGGAACAGTGCCAAATCTAGTCAGCGCTCATGCCAAATTTTAATGAAGTAAGAAACACTGAGAATCATAATAAAGGATGTAGCTGTGGTTCTCATGGTGCAATTAAAGTGGTCTACGAGAAGCAAAACAGGAAGAGAAATACAGTTCTTCGTGCATATACGTGCAGGCTAAGCTACAATAAGCGAGCAAGCCGGCTTCGAGGACTTTAGCTCAAGTGCATTTCATGCCCGTTCTGATTAGATCACGCACAGGTCTGTTCATGTGCGCCGCAACTGCATTGAAAAAAAACCCCAACTATTTGCTTTTTTTCATGAATTAATTGACTTCACCTCAGCTTTCTCTCACCCAGCCTCATCGCAAAAAGTGCAGTAAGTTGATTGATTATATTGCTTTTTGTGTGCTGAACACCACTAAACTGAGACTCTGCTGATGACTCGCGCTGTATGATATATGATATGGATATAATGTGCCAATCAAAGTTGTTATCGACCTACATCCCTGCTTTCGTTTTATTTTTATTTACATTTTTTTCTAACAACGTAGCTGATACAGGTTAGCGTGATTGTAGGTGACGCCGATATTGTTTGTTCAGTTTACACTCAATCATTAAACTGGAGGACAAGTTTTTATGAGCGTGGGATGTGACACTTTCTTGCTTTCCATGCCGTGTTGATGATATTTCTCATGTTTTTCTGGGTTTTGCTGTGTCATTGTAATGGAAAAACACACAGTACTTGTACAAGTTCTCAAAGTTTGTAATACTGTTAAGCCATCTCTTGTTTTTCACACAGGTGGTATGTTTGTAATACTAATAAATGTTTCTATATTTAGAATGTCAACAGAAGAAAAAAAAAAAAGAGTTTATACATTTTGAAAGCTGTCCTCAGATCTACTTGTCCAGGAGCAGTGTGTTTTTTTTTTTGGGTAACTTTTAAGCTTAAAACTTGAGTCGACTGTATCCTCTTGAAAATATTCAGTTGTTAAAGTAACCAATGATTAGTTGCTTCTTGTAATGAGATTATACATGTTTCGATTTTTGCTTCAAATCTTGCATTATAAACTTAAGTAGTTTACTTGAGGTTAAGTTTCTTAGTTCTCTATCTATAAGAATACAAATTATTTCAAAGTACGGGCCTCTACAGTACACAGTGCAATTGTATTGTATTTTCCAAATGTTTTAAGTCTATTATAGTGTAAGTTGTTAAATGATTTTAACCAATGTAAAAATATACAAGGGTGCCACCTGTTTAACACTGTCAACTCTAGAATGAAATAGGCCTTTTTGTTTTGGGCAAGCTGAACAACGCTGTAAAATAAAAACTATTTATATTAAGAAGACTGATTACTGCCTACGAGAGCCTGAAAAACTGGGTTTACATTTGGTTTGACGGCAAAAGCCATCGATGTAAGTTAAGGCCAGTGTTCACACAAAGGGACCCTTGAAAGGCTGTCAAGGTATTTCAAGCAAAACAATCATGTTTAAAGCCACCATCTGCTTTAAAATATGTTTCGCGTATCATTACTTCACTTAGATGTTTGTGTAGAATGATGTGTGCAATCATCTGAAGGACCAGTATGGGATTTAGTGGCATCTAGAGGTGGGGTTGGAACCTTGCAACAAATGTACTACCAGTTATGTCAACCACCAGTGTCTGGTTTGTCTACTCTGGGCTACTGGCAGTGCAACTGGACAAGGTGTTATTATGGACCATGGGGCGGGCTGTCTCCAGGCTGCCCTGCCGCTGGTCCGCCAGCGCGATCTGTACTCAACAAGCCCTGAGACACTGCAGCTGCGAAGTAGTCAGTGTGTTTCCTGGGGATACTACAGCTCACAATACACTGCACCACCCTTTAACACCCGACAACCACTGAAGATACAGTTAAGAAATAGCACGCTAACTAGCTATAATTCGTGTCTCTTTTTGTGGTGTGATTGAACAGTATGCATCTCGCTCCCTCCGTAAACACGAAAAGGCTCGATATATTCCATTTCTGCCAATAGATCCAACTAAATCCTACACACTGGATCCTTAACGGTCAGTTTAAGATGGGTATGTATGAGTGGGATTTTGTCACATCAGAACCTATGATTCTCTATATATTAAAGAGGAAAACCTCTGATCACATTCACACCTGGAACAGCTGGGGGGGTTAAGGCACATCAGTGGTGGTTATGAAGGAGGGGGCAGGTTTCACTTTCCCCACCCAGATTTAGACTGCTGGTCCAGGCTCGCTTCTCTCTAACATTGACCCAGTAGTATGTCGCTGTGTTAAAAAAAAAGAAAAGAAATGGGTGATAAGTAACTATTGTAAGGGATTCATTTGAAACAAACAAACAAATAAATAAAGAAATTAACATCAGACACAATAAGCCCACTTATTTCAATCATATTTCTTATTGTTGTTTATTTTTGACATAAATATTAAATCCAAAACATCTGTAATATGTCTGATGAGGGAATCTAACATGTATCCCCTCCTCCTACTGTCCTAAGTGGAACAAATTTACTTCATATTAACAATGTTTTTAAAAAAAAAAAGCTGACTGCAGCCGCAGCAGCCGCAGCAGCATGAGGAAACCCTCGAACACATATCAAGTTTCTCCCACACTTCCGGGTCCTGTGACTTATCAGGTGGTTTCTTTGCTTTGCTGAGCGGCATCAGGAGGAGGAGGAGGAGGAGGAGAAGGAGAGTTAGAAAAAGGGGGCAGACGAATGTGATTCCTGTTGCGTCTGGTCCTCTCAGCCCCTCTGATCGGTCAGCAGCAGCAGCAGCAGCAGCTACACACAGGAAGCCTACAGGAGCGAGAAAACAGAAGCTAAGTAAAAAAAAAAGTAAAAAAAAAGAAAAAAAAAGTTCGGTCGGTGTCGGTGTCAAGCATGGCCGGCGGCTCGGTGTCTGAGTGCAAGGAGTACTTGTTCAAAGTGCTGGTCATCGGGGAGCTGGGCGTCGGGAAGACCAGCATCATCAAGCGCTACGTGCACCAGCTCTTCTCGCAGCACTACCGCGCGACGATCGGGGTCGACTTTGCCCTCAAGGTGATCAACTGGGACAGCAAGACGCTGGTCAGGTTACAGCTGTGGGATATCGCAGGTAAGGACAGTGTTTGGAACTTTTTTAAAAATGTATTTCTGTGTTGCTTTTACTTTCTCCTGCTATTTTCTGTGAACATTTATGAGGTTTCGTAAAGGTTTTCCCCCTTTACGAACAGCAACAGCAGCAGCAGCAAAGACCGGTCCATCATGTCATGCTCGTTGTCTTCTTTCCACTTTATGATCACGGCAACTCATAATTGTCAGAGGAATGTAGGTCACGTTGTTATTACCGAGCCAGAGCGCCGCCCACCCCCTCTACATCCACCACCCTCCACCACCAAGCTCACCAGATTGGGCTTGTAATAGTTCCTCTGTGACGTCATCTTTTATAATTTCATGCTGTTTGTTGAGACTGTGGTATTCCCAATGTTGATCCCTGGTATTCCTGCAAAAAAAAAAGAATCTTCAACAAACTTCAAGTAAACTTGGCGCCCGGCACCAACCTGAGCGATCCAGCAGCTTGTGCAAGCAAAAAAAAAAAAAAAGCCAGAGAAAAAAATCAGAAGCAGAGTAAATAAGATCTTCCTCGCATGCAACGCGTTTGTCATCTCCAGGCAACCGAAAATATCTCAGTGTAAACAGTCTCGACAACCACGCGCTTGGAAAAGGGACAGGTGAGGGATGGAGGGAGCGAGCGGGCACGACTAAAAGGCAAAACAAAGTTTTGAAAAAGTGTCGACCGAGTCAGACGGGGGGATCAGCCGCCGTGGAGTCAGCATGAGTCGTCTTTCATCACCGGTGTCTGTGAAAAACTGCTTTGTCACGCGTGGTGTACAACTCATTAGGCTGATTTACAGGGTGTACTTCTGTGTTGGGTGCAGTGAGATCACATGGCTCAAGGGCCCGTGTGTTTGTATGCCTGGTGTCTCTAATATCGCTGTGTTGCTCCTTAGACATCATAATTAGTGTTGCTCCATTTCAACGTACGATACGGAGAGGAAAATCCCATCTGGAGTTGTTGCGGCTGAGTGGATCAAGTATGCGACTGTCAATCAGAAGACCGGGGATCGTATCTTGTTTGGAACATACTCTTATCTACTTATTTTTACGCTACGCTTCATTCATTATCTTCTGTTTCATCTGAGTTTTTCTGTTGCTGCTTGGTTAGGATGAGGGAACAAAGATACTTCGGCCGCTGGTTCGATTCCCCTGGACTGCATGTCGAGGCCTTGGGCAAGATACTGAACCCCAAACTGCTCCTGATGTGCTGGTCGGCACCTTGCATGGCAGCCACCGCCATCAGTGTATGAATGTATTTTCTGCTAAATGCCCTAAATGTAAATGTAGATGTAAATGGTTAGGTTTAGGCAAACATGGTGTGGGTTCAATTAGACCCTTTCACAATGTAAAGCAAGTGTCTGAATGGGTAACTTCTCCCATGGGCTGATTTTCCCGGTCTTTATCCCCAAGTCACTAAATTATGTCCGTACAAAAACATGGCTTGTCAGGTCCATTGACGGTCTTGGAGTAACATTAATTATGATGTTCCAGGAACAACACCGACGCGATTTCATGCACATAGTTGACTTTTTCTTACGCTTTTGGCGAAGGCGTCATTTGAATCGTGACCATTTACAAATTGTGTGGCCTGTTCAGTCAACAACAGTCACGATCCCACCAAGAAGTTGGCGTTTGTCGAAAGGAGTGTGGCTAAAGGATTGTCTCTGTGCACATATACTGTTTACATTGTTAAGGAAGCTACAAAGAATGTAGGGCTGCAAGTTGCAATAATGGATTTTCCTAAAAATATTCACAATGGTTTAAAGTCCACAATGTGCAAGTGATTTCAGACCACCACAGGGAACAGGGTTGGTTTCTAGCACATGTTGTTCCGGGAGTCTTGGCCAAAAGTGTCTGGTAGTCACCACTTCTCCTCTGGCACTCGTGGTAAAGTATTTTATTGCCTTAGTGCCTGTGGGAGTTAGATTCTGCCTCAAGAGTCATATACGTTGAATAAATGCAAGCTCGGATTAAAGGACGCATTCAGGTTCTTTCACGTCTGCCTTTAAAAAGTCTCATCCCCGTACTGCCCTGCCTCTAGATATGTTCTATTCATACGTTCGGACGCTGCCGCGGCTGTGCTGGTCCTTTCTCTCCCTCAGTCAAACAAACCTCATATGCTGAGACAGATCAGGACAGATGGTTAGAAGACTGCTGTTTTTATATTTCTTCCATCGCTTACAGCGGTGACAGAAACAGAGAGGACAGTTGGGTGTGTGTGTGTGTGCGCGTGCGTGTGTGTGGGGGGGTTCTGTCTGAGACTGATTGGCAGTGTTGTCCACGTTCCCCGCTGTCACTCGGTCCCTGGCAGCACAAGCTCAGTGTGCTGGGGCATCTGTGACTGAGTGCCAGGGAAGGCCGTCTGCCTGTCACAGCCAGACAGCACTCGATGAGAAGATCTGTGAGGGTAAATAAAACACTGACAC
>OMLP01031188.1:31099-43117 GCA_900302685.1 Spondyliosoma cantharus
ACACACACACACACACAGACTGATATCATTCATAGAGACAAGTGAGCACGCTTGCACATATTGGGGTGGAAAGAGAACTGTTTCCATGTGCACGCGCTCTGACCAGTAAGAGAGAGTTTGAGGTTAGATGACAGATACCCAAACCTCCTTCTTCACACCTACACCAAAGCCTGGCCTGAGGACACCCGGAGGATAAAATAAGTAGCGAGACGTGGGCGAAAAGAGTGAAAGCTGGAGGTATATTTGCCAAGTCATTAAGACCAGCCATTAAGCCATTTAATCGTGCAGAAAAGAAGGAGGAATTATCCTGGCAATACCAAGAGCAACTTCGGAGTTGCGTTTGTCTCTTTTTCCCAACCTTTAATAATAATTACAGTCTTGGAGGAATGATAGTAATCAGCGGCTTGTACAAGATGGGGGCACCATGGAAGCCAGCGTGAAACTTGTCCCACCCCCTTCTCACCCAGAATTGCTACTCTCTCCTGGATATGTCTAAGCCAGTGGACAGGATGATTACCCCCGTGGCATATAGTATAAAAAGCCTGCACCTTGTAGGATCAGACATCCCCCTATAGGAGCAGGAGGGCTATGTATGGAGTGGTTTCCATCACAGAGCTGGCTCACAATCTTATCAGGCGAACCCAGTTTTACATTAACCATTGACTTTTACGTGATAAACTCCTCTTGGTGTCAAACACAGCCATTTTCAGCTTCAAAAGTTCAAGAATTTCTTTCCTAGTGAAATACTGGATACTTTAGCCCTTTAAGGCCTCTGAAAATCCTTCAAATTGGAACCGTTCACACCCCACGTTCATACTATTACCTGTGACGAGGAAGCACAGGTAGACATGAGTTGTGTTTTTCGGGGTCATTACTAAAAATGTTGGAAAAAGAGCTCAATTCAATCGATTGTCAATTAATCAGTTAATTGTTTGGTCTATGAATAGACAGAAAAAAGTGACAAATTCCCAATCACACCCACTCAAGGCTCAAAACGACATCTTCAAAGTGCTGACAATCAAAAACCTAATAATATTCAGTTTGCTCTCCCTTAAGACAAACACCATATCCGTACCTTCAGCAATTACTTGACTCTCTAATTTCCAGTCAGTCGTCTAACTGATGTTTCTGCTAATTGTTTCAGCTCTATTTGGGAACAAGTGAGCAATACCTAATCGCCGCTAAAGCAATTCAGCTCCGCTCAGAAAGTAGAGCGGTGCACACTAAAGGTGACACTGAGACCTTTCCAAGTGCACAGAGTGACGAGCGGGTGGCACCACTGATGACTAGGGAGCAAAGGTTAACGCCTGTAAAGAGCGGCGAGTGAGCATAAAACACGCAATATATAGACGGGTGACGAATTCAATGACCAATATAAAGTGTCTAAGTGAGCACGGTGAGTGAGAGCTTCTGAAAGAACAGTCTCTCTTATGATGGTGACTTCACTACAAAATCTCCAAGATCAGGTGACTATAAAAATGTATTGGATTTGTTGTTTCTCCACCCATTTATCTTGTTTTTTTTATATTCTAATTTGACATGAACGTTGTGCGGTGCATGTTATGTCCTTCTTTTTCAAGTTTGCATTACATTTTCTTGCTTACTCCGCTTTACTTTAACAATATCGTTGTTTATTCGTACTGATGTAAGAAAATATCGGCAAACTTCTGTATTGCTGTAAAGTTTTGTGATATTTATTCTCCAAACAAAGGTATACATTTTAGTTAAAGGGTAATTCTACCAGTTTTAAACATTAAAGTGTCTTAGGGGAATACTACTGCATATGTTGGGAAAAAAAGTAGTTTAAAGCCTTTTGGAAGGTTTTCGGATAAATTGCCCTCCAGTGATGTCACCCAGTGGCCAAGTTGCATTGTGGGCGATGTAGGCACCACGTTTTAAGAAGCACTCCACTGGTTGAGCATCACGAACAAAAAGATCAAAATCCATACAGGCGACCGGAGGTGTCGCACGATTTTATTCCATGCATTCTTCCTCCTATTCAAACCTGGCGCTATGTTACCCACAATGCAACTTAGCTGCTGAGTGACTTCTCTGGAGGCAGTTTATCAGATTGCATGCAGCTTCATCTGGAACAACAAAAGGCTTTATTTTCCTTTTTTTCCACATATGTTGTACTACTCCCCAAGACCTGTAAACACACTTTGAGTAAAACTGTTTACATGCAAAGTTTTTTTGACAGTGGTTTATTTTATCGACAGTTAGATATCAGGGTTGTAATTACAGGGACTATTATACCACTGAAATATACCCAAGTTAAATATATGTGTGGGAAACACTGTATTCTACCTTACAGTATTGCAAAATATTGAATCGTAACCTGCATATCGTGATATGAATGGTCACCAGACTCTTTCCAATGCACAGCCCTATTGTTGTCAGTATTTTACAGTAATATTCACCACCGATATGATTAAGACCTCGAAACTTTTTCCTCCTGATTCTGGATTATTAAACCAATTCCAAAAGACTCTGTGTAAATGATTAGTTGGACTGCGTCACGTGTAATAATTCTACGACAAAAAATATCGTTCTCAGCTAGATTCCTATAACCTTGTGCCAAGGCTTTATGTTGATCAGCTGCCGCAAACCCTTCAGCCGATGGTGAGGGCGAAACGAGGGCGAAACGCGTATTAGAGGTTTTCCCTCAGTTCAGATTGTGTTCGGCGCTGAGGGCTGTAGTAAGCTGTAGTAAGTCACCTCTCACATGCTGCACAGTGGAATTTGAACATGCTGGTCATGTGTTTTTTCCACAGCCTCTCTTTTAAAACTCGTGCTGAAGACTACCTCGGTGACTGCACCCTGTGTTGTCTTTTTTTTTTTTTTTTATGTCAGTTGTTGGGCGGGCGTGCAGGGAAGTTTCACAGCCAGTTGCCTCCTAACAACAGACGGAGACTGCTGCTGTTGCTACTGCCGTGTCTGGCTTGGACAGTTTCTATGGTAACCCGCCCACAGGATAGCAATATGTACGACCGTAGAGGAAACTGGGGTTGCTAGGGCTATGGATAATGATGAGACTTTTTTCTTTTTCTTTCTGTTTCTCCCACACAACAGAGATGATACAGTGGCTCCAACTGAACCATTTCTCTTTCATCAAGTAGTTCTGTAACCCCGATGTTTCTGAGGATTTCATGTGTTCGCACAGAATGCCCTAATCGCACATTGAGGTCATGCACCGGCAGTCATCAGTGCGGCGGACTGAACTTAAACGTCCTTGTTTTAAAGCCTTTGGAATTCCGCAGCAGTTTGCCGTGTCCCTTTTACGGACTGATCCAGACGCAGTTCTCTCTAGTTTGCAGGCATGTGGATCGTTTGAGGCAGCAGCACACGTCTTTGTTCTCCCCCTGCGGTCCCATGCTCCTCTGTGGCAATCGGTGTGTAAATACTCACATTGTTCATACAGCTCATGCCTCTCCTGTGTTCAGTCTTGATTGAGTAAGCAGCATATGACACGTGTTAACGTTTCAAGGATTACGAAGAGCGCATACCAGTTGAGTAAAGGAAGAAGAACAAAAAACATATGAAAACGAAAAGTATGAATGCAGCTTGATTCTCGTTTACTAATAGAGAAGCTTCCCACACAGATCTATGACCCCCTGACCTCTGCTGTGATCCCGAAGACAAACTTTTACAAAGAGATGCAACCAGCTCGCTAATTAGAGCAGCGAGGCCAACAGAAACCTGGAGTGAAGACGGACAGAGAAATAGTCGAACTAGACTTACTGATTACAGCCAATTATTTGAAAAAACACACATCCAGAACGGTAGGAATCTACACTTTGAAAACAGATAAAGCAAAATATAGATTGCTTCGTTGAATTGCCATGTTTGGCCATTAAATACCATTTAAGGATAAATCTGGTGGTAGGTAGGAAATGAATGTGTAACTATTTGGTTAGTTGAAAATTAGCTAGTTTTTTTTACTTTTGGGTGAGGGTTGAGGACAGTCTTTGGGTGCTTTAAGGGCAACTTTCACTTTCTTCAGACAGGTCAATGCTGGAACGATGTACTGCTGCAGTGTCCTATGTTGCAATTTCTATACAGATAATATATCTGACAAATGATCATTTTAACACTTCCTGACTGATCAGCAACTGAAAACATATGATGGTTAGTAAAAATCTGAAGGGACAACAGGCAATTGTTAAATTGCAGTGTTAAACAACATGTTAGATAATTAGCAATCAGCCAACGCTAGTATTCAACCACTTCCTAGCTAACATTACCATGTGATTGCGTCCGGTGCGTTTTCACTTCAACATCAATGTGTCAAAGATGTGTGTTTTATATTTTAGACTTTATTTCTGCCTTTCCTATCGAATCATGCAATGTGTGTCAAATGTTCATGTTGGCTACAGCAGGAATCGGTTGAATGTTAAGGTCAACTATAGTCAAACGGAAGCAAGCAGGTTGACGTATGGCATGATGTCCCTCTGAATTCACATTATCTGTCGACATTTCAGTTGCTGATCAATCAGGAGGCGGTGAAATGATAACAAATTGTCAGATTCTCTGCGTTTAGACAACCTTTACCATCTATAACACACAGCAGTGTGACCTTTCAGCTTCTCAACCCGAGTGCGATGTCAGAGGAAAATGGTCGCCATCTGGATAGGGTCTATAGGACGCAACATTGCTCTGGGTGACTTGATCATTGGATTTTGATGAACATGGAGTAACCATTGCTAAAAACTGCAGTTTCCAACTCTTTTAGGAAATAATTAAGACTTAAAACAAAACAAAAAAACACCTTATTTTATAGATAATTCATCTTTGGGCGAAATTAATGTTGCTTTTTGTCTTTCCATGAGATTTGTTGTCAAATACATGAACCTAGAATATCAATGGCCTTGTCCTTGAATGACCAACAACATGATGCGTCATTCATTAAAGAGAGAAGTTGTTTTTACTCAACAAAGAAAACAGGAATTGGGCAGAATGTGCTCGCCGTGTTTGTTCTTCAACAGGAGTTGGTTCAGTAAATGCGGAAGAACGATTACCAGTGCTTACTTATGCGACTCGAAAGGTCAGGCATCGGGGGATTTGCTGTCATTTAATGTTAGTGAACCACGGCACCCTTATCAATACCTAGATAACTCATTACAGCCTAATACAGTCAGATGTCCGTGTGTGCAGCGGCAATCGGTGATATTGATCGATGCAAGTCTTTTTCCTTCCTGCCACTTCTCTCCCGGGAGGAGTGAGGTTAACACCTGAGACTGGCTGTGCGCTCACACATCGACCCAGCAGGAGTGAGCAGAACGTGTCGGAAAATCAAGCGGTGAATGTAGACAATGACGCGCTGTCAAGGCCTCGCCAGTGCTCGTGTCCTCGGTGCCAAGAATACATGAATGATCGTACTTATTCTCAATATTAATTGGATTATTCAGAACAAGAGTCAGAAGATATGAGTTATAGGAATTATACTGACTGCATACACATGCTTTGTTTGGGCAGATCGGCGTGTGCTTACAAAACCTGTCCCTTGTCCAGGTTGAGCAGGCAGAAATGAACATTTCAGTCACTGTGCTGTCGCTCTTCCACCGCTGACCCATCCTTGGTACACTGTGTTCTTTAGCAGCATTTTGAGAAGGTTCTGCCTCTATTGTACAGCTTGCCTCTGTTGTCAATGCGGCTCAGTGTGTCAATCCTGGCTAAACATTGTGTTGGGCTCGGTTGGACCTTGCAGTTTAATTCAAAAAACCAGACACTGGCGTTGGATGGATGAGCTCTGTAAGGCCTGGAAAAAACGAAAAGCCTTATTTCAGTCCATCGGCTCTTTATCCCACTGTGTCGTGTCTCTGGTGAATTCACCTGGGGTTACATCAGCTAAAATTAGACTCCCAATTATGAGCAATTACCGTCGGGCCTGTGGGCCCCACAGTGTATTCGCTCTCCCGCTCACACCCGCACTGCGCCGCGCCACTCCACTCCAGTTCCTGCCGTGGTTGGGTAAGTACCCGCAGTATAGCGAAAGTATGCTGAGAGAAGCTGTGCTCACACTTCCTCCATCCTTTTTTCCTCGGTTCATATTCTATATTGTAACTCGGCTCTAATGGTGGCCGGTAGCCGCCTGATACACTGTACAATTACACATGCCCCTGTAGGCTTTCTGAAATCGGAGCGACGTAGCAAAGATGTGCTAAATCCGTCAAAGTACGGGAAAACTTGATGTAATAGCAGAGACTGAATTTAAAAAAAGAAGAATGATGAATGAGCAGGTGCTTTTGAAGGTTCCAGTTTGTAGGCTTAAACAGTTTGTAGGACCTATCGGAAGAAATAGAATATGATATTCATAATTATGCGTTCATTAGTGTGTAATCGGCTGAAACTAAGAACTGTGTTTTCGTTACCTCAGAATGAGTCTTTATCTACAGAGGAAGCTGTTCCTCTTCATTGTATTTTTTTTTTTGCCAGTTTAGGATGGTGAGTCACAGTATACAGTACAATTTGGCATCTGCAACAGGATCCATACTGTGTGTTTTTATATGAGGCAAGGTTATGAGTTTTAGACTTGTATCATTATATTACAGTTTAATTTAGAGGACATTTGTAGCTACATAAAAATACAAAAAATGTGCTACTAACTGCTTCTTATTCAAATATGTTTATGTGTAGCTTGAAGGGGCCGCAACTTTAATTTCATTGCGCGACCTCGTGTTGCAAAATGATGCTGAATTAATCTGATAACACACTGTTTTGTCAGGCTGTCTGTCCGTGCCTCCGTCCGGCCCTTGTCCCACTCTTGTGAACAAGGCAGTATCTCAAGAATGCCTCAAGGATTTCCTCAGATTTGGCACGAACATCCACTTGGACTGGAGAAAAGGACTGATTAGATTTTCGGTAGTCAAAGGTCACTGTGAACTCGGAAAACTCACCCATTTTTGGCCACCGCTCGACAAATGCGTGTGATAATTACAAACACAAATAAGTAAAATTGGATGACATTTACTTACCAAAATGTAACAATTCTGTGTTGTTTTTATCAGCCTTTTAACCAGGCAATTGCGCCTTAGTGTAGTTTTAGTTTTTCCTAAAGGGTTTATTTTTTTGTTTTGTTTTACTTTCGTTTTTAGCTTTACCGTCACAACCCTGATATAAAGAAAAAAACATTGCTGCTCCCAAAAGAAAGTCAGACCAACCCCTGAGGCTCCATCTAACTTTAAAAGTAAAAGTGCTTTTTATTGTATCTGGCCAAACACTTGTGTGAACACAGAGCAGAAGCTGTTTTAACCTCGGGGTCCTGGTATAAAAGTGATTAATACTTTTCCTTTTTTTCACTTGCAACCCAGAATATCTTAGTCACAGATAATGATCACGGCTGCAGCCTGCTCATGCGTGTGCTCTGTTCCTGTAGCTGCAGGCGGCATCAACACACCTAACCGTATAAAAGAGGAAACTCCAGAGCCAAGTCACACAGGGACTATTTTTTTTTTTTTTTTTAGTTACCAACTGATATGTTTTGGTTTCATTTTGAGTTGCCTGAGTAATATGTGTACCACAGGGGGTTATTACAGGATAAATCTGGCGATGGGCTGGGATTTTCTTGTTATGAACTCATTCCAAAACCAACAGTGAATTAATTCCACAATGGGAATGTTGCTGGATACTACAGCACGCAGCTGTTCAAGGACACAAGTTAATCTCCTTTTAAATTGAAAGTATGTTCGTGATCTTTCTCCAAGACATGCAGGGGAAGTTTGGAAGTATTGAGAGAGAGAGATGGGTTGCCGCGTCATCGCTTTTGGTCTTTTCACGGGACTCCTTGACAACATTGCTTTTCACTGTTAGCCCAAATCATCCAGATTGTATACAGATTGATTTCAGTGAGTCTGGAAAGCAAAAAGTCCAGAGTGACACAAGTGCTGATTGGTTGGTGACGTTTCGATACGCAAATCGAAGCAATTCTGATCGACTGCAGCCTTAACAAAGCCTGAGAGAGAAATAGAAAATGGCCAGCCTTACTGTTTATAATACTATAAAAAAAAAACAATACATAAGCCCCACCAGTCACTGTCGCCTGCTATAAACACAGGAGCTGCACACCAGTAAAGGGAGGTTTAATAATGAAGATTAATTGTGAAGGGCCACACTCCTTCATGAATTACAAATGCAAATCAAGCGATACGAGGCAGAAATCAAGGGACCTTTTGATCGGAGAAGTATACTTGAAAGTGTGACGTCAGCCGAGTGTTACCAGAGATGCTTTTCACCGGTTGAGCTGCTGATTGTAGATTCACTTCCCCCCACCAATGAGGTACTGTGCTGCATGCTTCACTGCACACTTGCGCTAAGGTGAAGTGGGCCGACATGAAGGCATGTAAGAGCGTCTGTTCCCGGAATTATTTCTCGCCTTAAGAAGAGTCTGTTTCCTCTTTCGGGTTTAATCTTGATTGTGCCAACTGAAAATTTGAGTTTTGTTACCGTTAATGAAGGTTAGAGCTACCTGCAGTCATTTTCCAATCATTTGCCGGCATCTAAGAAACTACAAAATAATCTCTTCCCTGGCTGGTTGGTGTGATTTGATTACAATCAGTAGACTGAAAAGCAGTGCCTGACCCGATGTTCCAACTCAAAGCGATAGTATTTAACAACCTGGAAATGAAACTCAACAAACAACTGTCTTTTTCCAGAATTGCGACTTTCACCTTTTTAAAGGGGACTTCTTATGTTTCCTTCAGTGTTAGAACGGTTATTGTGCATGTCAAAAAGTTGTGCCAAGTTAAAAAGGCCAAAGTCCACCAACAGAAGCTCCTCTCTCCCACTGAAAACACTGCTCCGGAAACGCCTCGTCATCAGTCGAGCCTTTAGTTCCCAGACTTTGTGACATCACACTAAGTCAGGGAAATAATGAACTTGAAAATTAACATGATATGTTCCCCTTTAAGAGAAGTATAAAACAAACCCTACAAGTGGTAGAGTAATTCCCCATTATTTGCCTTTGTGAAAAATTACCTCAGATCTTCCCAGAGAATGGGCTTATTACTTTGGCCGATTACTGTTTGAATAATACCGAATAAGAAACTCAGAACATCCCTGTCATTGTCATTTTTTGGCCACATTTAGAGGGGGAAAATTGTTGAAAGAGTCAATGTATCATCATTTACTGCGACAAAGATTGGGGCAAGACATTTGGTTTTATCCTTAAGAGACTGTTAATGTTCAATCACATCTGCTTTTGAAGGACTCATTACATCTACCCTCTTCTTCTTCTTCTTCTTTTTTTTGAACATCCACAAACACCCAAACCCTATTACTTGTTGAAAATGCAAATATCCCACTGAATTCTTTTTCCCCATCCCCCAGGTCAGGAACGATTTGGGAACATGACGCGAGTGTACTACAAAGAGGCCGTGGGGGCCTTTGTGGTGTTCGACGTGACGAGGGGCTCCACGTTCGAGGCGGTGTCCAAGTGGAAGCACGACCTGGACAGCAAGGTGAAGCTGGCTAATGGCAACCCCATCCCCTCGGTGCTGCTCGCCAATAAATGCGACCAGAAGAAAGAGAGCTCCAACAACACAGCCCTAATGGACAATTTCTGCAAAGAGACCGGCTTTCTGGGCTGGTTCGAAACCTCGGCTAAGGTGAGAGGTCCAAACATTAGATGGAGAAGCTCTTAGTCGCACATAGAATATGCATAGAATTGATCCATGCGCGTTTTACACACCTTCCTATCTATATCTGTTTAACATGCTTCCTTTTTTTCAATATTCTCCTCTCTCTGATGTTTTATTTCTGGTGACACTTAAAAACCAGCGTTGAGCAGCATGAAATTACCAAAGTTAGCGCTCATATTAATGCTGGCTGAGATATCTTGCATCATGGGAGATACATATTTCCTTTTAATGCTCCTCAAGTCATGGTCCAAACATGACTAGTAATGGCTCCAAATCTTATTTAACGCATGAAACGTGACTCGCGCTCATGGCAAATTCAGTGTGGTAAGGGCTTTTGAAATGCCTGCACGGCCGAGTCAAAATAAGAGTAGCGGCTGGACTTCAATTGTGAAGACATTTAGCCCTTTTCACTGAATGGCTTCTTCACTGCTCACGGCAGACAGGAAGTCCTGCAGGGAAGCAAGGTCCCTTCTGAATGGTGTAATCACACTGGTTACACTGTGGGTATTGTGAAATAGTTGCATGTACTATTTTTTTGGGGCTGAACACTTGGGTACTCGCTCAACAGTTAGTTTTGATCCAAGGTTCAGTCGCAAGTACGGCAGTTTGTAAAGGTAAAGGGACGACAATGAGAGTGCCGATGTTTCTCAAATCTTTAACTAACGATACTTATTGAATTTTGTGAAAGGAGATTTGTGACAGTCATGTTCTTTCCTTATCCTGCTGTCTTTGCCATTCATGCATAACATCTTCGGACGTTTATCTCTCCCGCCAGTGGAAAGACGTGTCAGACAGCTGATGTGATAAGGGTATCGCATGATGTGGATTGATGTCGCAGCCCAGAGCTGTGAGGGTTACGGGGGTAAAGCTCTGTGAGATAATGTTCTGTTGTGTTTTTTTTCCTTAACTTTGGTCACGCTGTCAGAGGTTTGATTTCACTGAATTTGTGTGTTTAATGCTCCAAAAACGTATCACTTTTCTAATTCTGAAACTCTGTTTTAGTGCCTGTCTTTGCTAAATCAATTGTTACATGCCAAAACTAACCACTAGGCTGAAATTGTGTAAATGTGTGACATGGTGACATAGCGTGATGTCACAAAGGCGTTTCGGGAGCAGTTTTTTCTCTGGGAGAGAGGAGCTTCTGTTTGTGTCGACTTTGACCTTTTAACTTTTAAGGTCTTTTGCATTCACAATAACTGATATGAAGCACTGAAGGAAAGAAAAAAAAATGAGAAAGAATAATAGGTCTCCTTTTAAATATATATTATATTTGAGCGGCAGCATATGACAAATACAGATGTATGCATATTTTTAGTGTACTGTACTGGTGTCTGCCATTTTTGCATCCTGCTTTGAAACATGGGCTCATGTAGCGCAGATACTGTTCCTGCACAGCCTATATCTGCTTTCAGAACAATATTTTAGTCGACCGTGAAGCTATAATATGAAAAAGTTTGTCACCAGTTTTTGTATTTCACTTCCAAACGGAGCTCACTAAACTCAGATCAAACTAGGCAAGGTTGCGTTATTTGATGACTTAGGAACTCGCCAAATAACAGAAGCAAACACTGACAAATCCAGCGTATAATGCCTTTTGCCTTATCAAAAGTAAAATGATACAGAATGGTTCTTATCAGTGTTGTTATATTTTGCGATCATGATTCCTGATTTGAAGCAGTGCTTCAGTGTTGTAGTTTTGACTTTTGTTTAGTTTCATCTGTAAAATGTTTCACTTTCAACTGATTTGTTTGCGACCTGAAAAATCTCTGAACCGTGAGACACGGTACATTATTTCCCCCCTGACGTGTAGTGAAGTGGAACTAAGAAAAAAAGCCACTATTGAACTGCACACAAAATTGTACAGCACTTCAGTAAACCTATCTAATCCCACAGCTGGTGTTGCGAGGCTTGTTGTGTCTGAAGAAGTGAAAACTCTGCGCTCCAATATCTGACTGATCAGCAGGTAACTGTGTGCGAGCACGGGACCGACGCAAACAAAGAGCTGCCAGTCGTCTGCATGTGCCAGCTCATGGTTTCGGATCATGCTTTGTAGTTTCTGTCTTGACGAGTGCTTTAATGACAGAAAGTCACATGTTCATTCCATAACTATGAGCCGCCTCCCTCGTCTCCTTTTCCCACTGCCATTTGTTTCTGTTCCTAACGTGCTTCTAAGAGCATTTTTACATGGCAATAAGCCAAAAGACAAGCCTCTAGTTTTGGCGGCCAGAGTAAATTTTATTGACTCATTCTGAATAACCTTAGGCCGTGCAGCTGGGTCACGTGCTGGGTCATATGAAGTGTGTGTGTGTGTGTGTGTGTGTGTGTGTGTGTGTGTGTGTGTGTGTGTGTGTGTGTGTGTGTGTGTGTGTGTGTGTGTGTGTGT
>OMLP01031188.1:61094-86078 GCA_900302685.1 Spondyliosoma cantharus
CCATGCTAAAAGTCCCACATCAGCAGCATTACAGCAGCCTCTGGTGTCATTTAATGTCTGTAATGTGACATCTATGACTCATTTGTTCACTTATGGTGTATTGCTTCTGAATGTGTTACCAGTTTTGTAACCATGATTATGATGCGATGCATGCACTGTATGTCCCTATAACATGGAGCATGAATATGCGTCTTTGTGTGTCAGAGATGCCAAGCAGAGCGCTCAGAGCAAGCGTTCCCACAGATCCCCCCTGGTGTCCATTGTGGAGAGGGAGAATGCCGAAAGCCGAGAGGGCCTTGAGCCTGACGCATCTGAATGCACCACTAGCTCACCAAACGGCACAACAGACAACATAGAGGTACATACAGTGACTGTCTGCAGAGGCACAGAGTTGATTTATGATAAATATTGATTGATGTATTAATTACGGTTATCCCGAGCCATTCATTTAATTAGCTGTAAGCTTTGGTAAAGCCCTGATGGTAGGAGCTATACACAAAATGTTGTTGCCTCTTTTTTTTGTTATTTCCTCTCTCACCCCTCTATCTACCCTGTAAGTATGCAGTTGAAGGCTCATCAGAATAGCTCTGTGTGTCAGTGACAACAAGGCTGCCATCCCCCAGTCTCAAAGTCACTTCTGTTGTCTCCCAGCCAGGCCACTACTGACCAGGGGCACATCTGCACTAAAGAGAGAACCAGCAAGGGAAGGGAGATGAGGCGGGGGGCTCAGGGCAGCAGCAGAGAGACACACACAGAAAGACAGACAGATGCAGAGAGGAGGACAGAAGCAGATAGAAGATAGAGAGGGTGGGCAAGTGTGCAGAATAAGAAAGGAGAGGGGCTGCAAAATGAAAGGCGAGCCTCAGTTGGACGGAGGGAGATGAAAGCGTTGCAGGAAATGGAGGGAGATGAGAAAAGAGAATCTCTGGTGTGTGGCGGTGGTGAACGGGGCGCGTGGGTTTCATACAGGGAGAGGTCGTGTACTGCGCTGATGAAAAAAGCAGTGCAATTAGACGATGAGCCATCAGTGTCTGTGTCTCCTGGGGGGTTCATTATTACACTTCACTCCTAGCGTACAGAGAAAAAATAGAGTTCATATTAATCGCCCTCTTGTGTAACTGTGACCAGTTATAGAGCGGTTAGGCTAGGGCAGTATGGACACGCTAATTTGATGTGTCGTTTGATGTGTGCACGCACATACGCTCATGTTGATTAGTTTTGTGTATTCGTCATATGTGTGTCACATTTTTTACTCGCCGTGCGTTCCCGCCTTTCGCAAGCATGTGGTAAGTCACGTGCAGAGTGGACTGTACATCAAGTGAGAAGTGGCTATTACTGTTTTGACCCGTCCCTCTGTTTCTGTCAGCCCTGGCCAACAGTATGAACCTCTGTTCCCAGCTTCTAGAATAGAAGAAGGTGCCATCACATGATGCCTCTAATACCCTCAATGGCCTACTCACTCAACTTGAGTGTGGGTTAAAGAATTAGATCCTGGTGGAACTGGGCTGTTTTAACATCTAGTATGCCTGGAATGTGGTTAATCACTAAATCACTGAAGCCCCCAACATGGTTTCAGTTCTGTGCGAGGGAACTACACTCCCAAAGACCGGCTCTTAGATCAATAGATTTCCTTGTGCCTGATAATTGTGAACAGCCTCACAGAGGCTTTTTTCATGTTTTTTTCATGTATGAATTTGGGAGACACTTCAGGGGGAATTCTGGAAGGAGTCTCTCGGAGAGCAAAGACTTCAGTCTGGCTGTGTGAAATAAAGCCCCATGAAGTGTGGGATTAAAGAAATGCGCCCTTCTTCCATCCATCAACCAATGACTGTGATTCGATCAGAGAAAATCAAGCTTTCCCCTCTGAAAGCAGCAGCTTAAAATCCCAGGAGCCCTGTGTGTAAGATCTATCAGCCTCACTGTCCTTTTATTATACACAGGTAAGTAAGTAAGTAAGCCATCTAATAAAATGGCATGCTGTGGGTGGACATGGCATCTCACGCCTTACAGCTAGAGTTTTGCCCACTCCTGTGGAAACACACTCATTTACATTTTTTTGTTGCTGTATCGGTGGAAAGGAGATCAAGTGTGCCTCCCGATCACAATGCCTTTTTCCGTCTGTCTGGGTCTCTCTGGGTACTTATTCAAATGTTCAAATATTCAAAGTGGTGACTCACACACGCACACACACGCACACACACACACACACACACACACACACACACACACACTCACAAACACACACACGCATGCACGCTCACTCTGACTCAGTCTTGGCTGTGCTTGCTTTGAAGTTACACAACACAAATCCATAATTCTTATTCAGAGCTGGGTAAGCTGTTGAACGTCCACCAGTTTGAATGGAGGGGCCAGGAGGGAAGAAAACTTAGTCTAGTTGATACAGGTGTACTCCTCTGTGTACTTGAACTTAGCTTTGTTGTCAAAGCGGGGTTGACTCCCTTTTACAGAGAACATGATCTCCTATCTTGCTCAGACAGAATAGTATATGATATTTGAAGGATTTGATAATGACTCATTAGCTATATTTCTTTATTGTGTCGGGCGAGACGAGCATTAAATTAGCTGTTGAGTAATTCCCCTCCAAGAGGAATAACATGCTAAACAACGTAATAATGCCTCATCTGTCACTGACAGTCGCAGTAAATTAGAGCTGGTATTCCCTGGTGGTGTTTTTAGCAGGAGAGGAGCAGCCCCCTGTCACATTAAACCGTGTCTTGTGTCCTGTGGCGTTCGGCGAAAGCGGCACAACACCACAGCTGGCATGGAATCACTAGAGGGTGGAGGCGTGTCTCTCTGGTAGTGTTACTCTATCAGCAACTCACTGTTCATGCCTCTCGCTCTTTTTTCTCTCTCTGTCCCTTTAGGTTACTGCAGAGGACAGGAAGAAGGACGATGATGACATCTCCGATGGTAAAAGCTGTTCCTTTGCCATGCCGGGCCCCCCCGTTCATGTCAAAAATAACCTGCACTGCACTCAAATATTAGGCTGCCAGAATGGGCAGAAACTCATTAATTCGGTTTTATTGGAAATGATGAATGTACTGAAGGCCGTCGTTATTGGTTTACTTGAACAGCATCTGGGCAGCAGTAGTCCAATTAATGTGATTAGAAATATTTGCATCGCTCGCCTCCACTCCATCCATGCTTCCATCAGTTGGCCAAGACACTTTGAAGAAGATAGGACTGAAATTATGCTTTATGACAACCAGCCAATTCCCTGCCTTCTGTCTGCCCCCGTTTAGTTGCTTAGTAACACCTGCAGTTTGAGTTAGCGGACCACCATTGCTCAGCAGCAGAGACGCTGGCCCTCGCCACCTCAGCTTTCTGATCAGACTTCTCGCTTTGAGAAGAGCTTGGGGGCAGAGCAACTCTGTGTGTGTGTGTGTGTGTGTGTGTGTGTGTGTGTGTGTGTTTTGGGTGGAGAGTGTGTCCCTCTGCATGTGTCTGTTACTTTGCTCTGCATGCATTGAGATAGTGGGAGTCAGTGCGTGGGAGTATGGATGTGCATGTGCGCTTACACTATGCCATTATGTGGGAGTTTGGCCAATTTGGCTCACTGTGTTTCAGATAATGATTCGAGTCTAGGATAACTTGCTATGAGTCACAAGAGGAAAGGCATTTTTTTACTCGCAGAATTTTGAAATGGGAGATTTCACAGGCAATTCAATATCTATTTGGTCGTAAGCGTGTTATGAAAAACACTGTTCCGCTCGGAAGATCGTGCAGATTTGTATTAGCAGTAATGAGTTTTTGCTTTATGATCCATCCCTCAGCTTTATACGGCAAACCTGCTAATGTTTTATAAATTAATTTATAATCACAAATTGTTTTAATGTGAACATTTCTTACAGATCGCCCTGAAGCTGCGATGAAGGAGCCTTTAGTTGAAGAAGTCTCAGCTCCTGTCAAACCCATCCTGCAGGAGACCTGGGTGGACTTGGATGACTTTGCTAAATGCTTTCAGTGAGACACACACACACACACACGCACACACACCGTCACAAATACTGTATGTACCTGTGCACTGCAAACATACTGTAAACAGACATGAACAGCCGTGAAATAAGGATGTTGATGGGCCTAAAAATGACGCGATCAAGATTAGAATTATTTTAATCTTAATAATAACTGCCATGTATTTGTGTTTTTCTTCCAGGACTCTCTTGGTGTTCCACAAACCACAGATCTACCCACATCAAATCCAGAAATCTAATTTTAACGTACAGTGTGTTCCACGAAAAATAACCCAGTGATTCATTTCTACATGTTCGGTCTCAGGTCGATATACTGTAATTAATTTGTTGATGTCCGCAGAGCACCGTCCTGTTCAAAACTGCTACAGGCACTGGTGGCACCAAATCATCTACACACTCTCTTACCACAGGATCCCACCCTGTGACATCTGCTTTAGCAAGTCCTGAAGTAAACACACGCACACATACACACACACATGCACGCATGCACATCAAGGATTGTCAAATTGACACGTGGGATTAATGATGAATAATGATAAGTTAAAGGTAGAGCTTTCTTATAAAGGATCAAAAGTTCTGTTTACAATATTTAATACTACAGGTCAGAGTTATGGGGGAAGCAAAACAAATTGTAGTCGTTTGGCTAAAGAAGTCAGGTAAAAATGATCCTTTTTCCATCTTTCTGTGAGCAACCGTGATCTGATTTTATGATGAACATGAGATGAGTCTGCTACAAGCAGGGCACTTTGAAAGGTGTTGGTTACTTCACCGAGAAGTTGGAGGTGTGCAGCATGTCGCCTGCAGCTCTTCACCTAATAGCTGCTCCGATTTGTTCCTTTACTCCCTGTAATAATCACTGATGTTTGAAAATGAATTTCAACTTGTACTTTGCCAGGGAAATGCTTTAAATGTGAAGCTGTAGCCATAGGAAATGTTCAGCCTGCATTAGCATTAACTTAACCCTAATCCCTTTTACCCACAAAATCATTCGTAAAACTGCAGATAAATAAATGTTGCAGTTATTACAATTTTGGGTCATAGGCTCAATCACCATTGTATTACCTCATTTGGTGGCAGATAGTAAGTTAACAGTAATGTGTTTAAATGAAAATCTTCCAAAAGATGAACCAGGTTTGCTGACGTTTATTGGAAGTCTGTTTCAGAATGTGAATCCTCAACAGTAGACCATAACTATGGGTCATTAATCTGAAATGCAGTAGCTTTTCCAGTTCAAAGCTTTGTAAGTAAAAAGAAGGATCTTAAAACAAACTATAATGTATCCATGTTCTGCCAAAACAGCAACAAATTAAGCCAGATTTGGTGTCTTTATTGAAAGTGGTCCCTGACTTGTGCTCAGTGTTAGGGTCCTTGATAAATGTGGGAAGCTCTCAAAGTACACTGTGTCACACACATCACAGATACACACCTCTTTTCCTCTTTTCCTGTAAGTGTGTGTGTATGTTTGTGAGTATAGACTGCTGAGTCTGCTTGTCATTCCAAACATGTATCCGTCTTCTTCCCCTTCTCTTGTTGACTATCTGTCTTTTCTGCTCTTCCTTTTGTCCTCCTGCTACGTCTTCCTCACTGACGACTTTTCCTTACTTGACTACATTCACCGGTTTTGGCCTGTCTTATTCAGGTGTCACCTCAAATGCTTCTTTAACTCACTCAGCTCTTTTCTGTATCCTCTTACTTCCGGCACTTGCTTCTCCCTCTTCCTCTGTATTTTCCTCCGGCTTCTCTTCGACTAAGCCGCTCTTCTATTAGTTTATCCATCATCCCTTCCTATGGCTTTCTGCACTTCCTCTATTTCACTTGTTATTTTCCTTGTCTGTCTTATTGTTAACTAAGGCCAGCGTGTGTGTGTGTGTGTGTGTGTTTGTATTTCCTCTCCAGTGTCAAGAGGTGAGAGGCACTCACTACCTGTGTGTGGACAGCCTCCAACCTACCCAGATCCTCATCAGCTTCTCTGCTCTGCTTCTCCGGGGAGATACAGCTGAGGAGAGTAAGGATTTATCCAGACAAACACACATGCCCACACTCACACACACATACTCAGATACAAAAGGATTTTCTGCTAGTACAACCGATGTGAGGCGCTTGACTCAAGTCCCTAGCAGCAATTATAAGCATGCTCAAACCATATGCTATGACCTTGTTTAGGATATACAGTATATTTAAACATTTGTAATAAATCACCTGCCGTGTTTGTGATATTGTGAGTGTGGCGGCAGACCAATTCCTCCTCCCATTATTCTCTCCCCTCGTAGAAAAGGGAACATCAGCAGCATGTAGGTCTGCACTGCTCGCCGCCCAGCCACACTCCTGGATGAACCTGCGGTCTCAGCTGCCTCTTCTCACCATCAAGACCACTTCCTCAAAAGCAGCCATGCTTAACTTACCCCCAGGGTAGGACAGCATTGATGAATACTGATGACAGAGAACTGTATTGATCAAAATTAAAAGAAAGGGCATCGCAGATCTATGTTCTTAGATTTACATTTATGTTAATCAGGATAACTATTACTTAATACAACAGTAGGATATTCTTCAGTAGATCATTGCTTACATAGATTTTTTTATATGGTTGTGTTTGATTCTTATGACTTACGAAATATTTTATATCGAGGCTTCACACTTGTGACCAGTCTAATGTAATCATAGCCTTGCTGACTTAAAGGGCAACCCCACCAATTTTACACATTAAAGTGTTTTAACAGGTCTTGGGGAGCAATACTGAATATGTAAAAAAAAGTAGTATAATTCCTTTCGTGGCTCAAGAGGAAGCTGCATGTAATCTGATAAATTGCCTCCAGTGATGACACTGGTGCATTGTGGGTATTGTACACTCAGTCCACTGGTCTAGCATTGCACTCCTATAACAATGTAGGACTCATTATGGACAGTTTGAAAACACATGATCAAAATCGATAAAGCAAAATCAAACACATCGCCTTTTTGGTTCCCACGCATTTTTCTTCCTTTGGAAAACTTGTTGACCACATTACCCACAATGCACCTTAGCCAGTGAGTGACATCACTAGAGGCAATTTGACAGATTACACACCGCTTACTCTGGAGCAACAAACGCTGTTTCACGTATGCAGTAGTACGTACCCCTACAACCTGTAAACTGGTAAATTGGTGGAGTTAGTCATGTGGGGCAATTCTCTGATGTCATCTGAATGCTGCATTTGTTGAAATTGTCATATTTCACATATGTATCTAAACAAAAGTCAGCCCACCTCACATTTCTTCATATTTTAATGCTTTTAGGCTTAATAACCCTAAATCACCGTGCACGCTCGTCAGAATGACACTAATGCTGCCAAGGTTACAGCTTTAATTCCCATCTTGGGAACCTGTTTTTAAAATGTATGGACTTCTTCTTCTTCTTCTTCTCTTTCTTTTGTTGTAGAGTGCCCGTGGGAGCTTTTTTGATGAAAGGAAGCATTTCACTCTTGTTGTGATTTTTTACAGCTATGCAGAGATCTACTTAAAGCTGTTATAAAGTGAGCAGAGGATATCTGCCTACCTCAGATGCTCTGAAAAGCAGTGAAAAGTGTCTGTCCTAGTCTCTATTAATGGATGCTTCTTGGCCTAGAAGCAGAGGGCCTAGTTTCTGGGGTCAGGTGCAGGTATGCAGCAGTGCAATTACCACTGAGCCATAATCACACACATAGGCACTCAACTTATCGTGCCCATACGCCCCATAGTACACTCTATGCAAGAGAGAATAGCTGGTGTGTCCATGTGTTTGGTGATTATTAAAATATTATTTTTTCCGTTTCTATCTCCATCTGTCAGTCTCTTCACTGACCCCGTAGGCTTTCTTCTTCTATTCTTTAGCTATTCTATTAATTTTAAAGTAGTTTGTTGTCATATATGTATTTCTATCTGCCTTTCTTTCCCTCTACCTCTCCATTTGCCCCCTCTCTCTTTTCATCTCTCCAATACTCCTCACCCTCTTTTCTCTTTCTCTCCCATCCACTGTCCTCTTCTTCGTGAGCACTAGCCCAGCTCCGCCTCGGTGCTCATTCATCTAGTGAGGCTGTGATGGCTGAATTATGTAAAGCTAATGGGGCCGAGGAAGTGGGCTTCCACTCTCTCATGCCTGACCAGGCCCCATGAACTCAGCCTGGCACTTGGTAGAAAAGACAGTATAGGATAGGATACAGCACTTTGGAATGTTTGACAGAAATTGTCCCACTGTTAAGACTAGAGAAGGATTTTATTCTGTTGAATGCACGGTCGTTCCATACACTTTCCCTCTGAGTGTGCAGTTACTGTGTGGCGGTAATTGTAATTGAAAGACATTTGTTCATTATTATTGAGGAGGCATTTAATTATAATTGAAGAGGCATCCAGTCCCCCTCAGGTCAAAAATGTGATTTTCATGTTTCTGCTGTTGAATGTTTGAGATCTGTGTAGAACGATGTATGACTTTGACACTGAGAGGCTGTTTCCACATTAATCAGCTGAAAGTGTAAATTTTCTCTGTGCTCACTGAGAATCTGATTCGAAGAGGTGGGCACACAAGCATGATTTGTGACATCACAAATAGTTTGGAAGCCAATGCCTCCAATGCACATTATAGTGGGCACTGACTTTTCAGTGAAGTAGGAGAACTGACCATGATATCCAATAGTTAAATTTTGTATTTGATCTTGTATCTTGTGTGAAAAATATTTATATATCCTGGAATTCAAAGATTTTTCATTTTTAAGGGGATATTTAAAGAGGCCTCTAAACTCTAAAACTTTAAAAATTGAATTATTTAAGAAGTCCTCACTCTTTGATTGACCTTGTAGCAACATATGCAGCCTGTGAAAATGAGTCATAAATAGACTTTAGGTCACAAGTCTCAAGGACTGGTTGTAAGCCTGGATTTTGTGGTCCTGTTTTCAAAATGCACAGTTTCCCTTTTCTCCCCCTACAGGCGACACGTATTGTCCGTCAACACAAAGGCAGCGCTTGGCTACCACGTTCAGCTGTGCAGCGCGACACCTTTCATCTTCGGGGACGAAGAAACCGTCATGTCACATCTTACCAAGGTGACTGAGGGCTTTAAATATCAGTTGAGAATCAGTTGCCGTCATTAGTAATTTCACACATGAAGTCTGTAGATTTGAGAGGTATTTTTAGTTTTTTTTTTTTGTGGGATAAGGAATGCTTATTTGAATTGTCTTTATCCATGGAAGCAATTTTCCAACTGAGGGGGTCGGCCACAGCTGAATTAATATGCACCAAATGAAAGACTACGTGATATTTTCTGCGTTCCTACCTTTTTCCTATGTCTAAATACACGCAGAGAAACAAGACATCCTGGGTATGCCTTTCTGCCATCTGCTGCTACCAGAACATGTACATTTCTGATATAAAGGGTGATATGCATTTTGCTTTAATTTCCTTCTCAATCTCCAAGTCACTCTCTCGCTGTTACAAAAGGCTCTGAGAGGGGCACGTAATTTGTGTAAGGCCAAGGCTGCAAACTCCTTTAATTCCTTTCTAAAGAAAATAGTTAGGTATTTCCACTGGATATGTGTTGGCACAAAGGAGTGTAGGAATGAAAAAAGAAATACAGAAATACAGGACAGAATGGTTACAACCTGTTCCACCCTAAACCAGGATAATATGAAAAGTAAACAACCGAGCGTGTTGAATAGATAGATTCAGAGGGACAGGATGAAATTGCCCTTGTTGCGTTGTCCTCGCTGTAAGATTTTTTGAATAGGATTTATTCCAGCTTCAGTTTAGAAAATTACATTATTTTCGGGCGATGGTGCTTCTGCGTCGTGACTTTTCAAACCAGATATTTGTGCTGCGAAATCATTTTTCAAAAGCGTTTTCATGTGAGAAACAATAGGCGCAAACACGTAAAAAGAAATAAAATGCCTTTATCTTCCCTGTCACCCACAGTCCATCACAGTTTATATACTCGTAGCAGATTTTCTGCAACAGCCCTAATGCACTGAAATGTATTCCTGTTGTGGCCGTTGTGCCTGTCTATTCTATTTATTTTGCATTCTGTTTAATTTGCGGCAGCGAACAAACTCTAAATGCATCCTAACTGTTTTAAACAGGAAAGTGCTCGTTTCGCTGAGCAGGCCTCATCCATCTTGAGGGCTCTTTCCAGTGTGGTGTCCTCCTTTAGCAATGAGCAGGAGCAGCCAGCAGCCAGAAGAATGCTAGAAGAGGCTCACTGCCCCCAAAACATCAACACCACACTGGGGAAACACCACAAGGTAGCTTGTTTACCTCTGCTGTCATGGTGATACACAGGTGTGATGTACTGTACTGTAAATTCAGTGAAAAGCTCACCATATTTACTTCTGACTGTGACCATATAGCATGAAATTTAAGTTGATAATATGTCAACGAAAATAGCCATTGCGTGTGTGTGTGCCTCTCTGTGTGTAGGTGTTTAACAATGCAGTTTACCACATGCTGTGTGAGGCACATGGCAGGAAGCTGACGGCAGAGGAGCGGTTTGCTGTACTGGCCCTCACAGCTGACCCTTCACTCTTGGCCACTGACCATAAAGAACAGTCCCCTGCATGTGTGTTCCATTTGTTTGTCCTACTACATATGTTTGCGAGTACATAAATAAGACATTTACATATTCCTCATTAAAAAATACTTTATTTGTATTCCCTATTTACAGTAAATACTGTTGCTAAAATCAGTGCATTAAAACTCTGTATTACACCTACTGTTTCTCAATTACACAACAGCAAACTGATTTAAATGTATTTATTTTAAAATAATTTTCTTATTACTTAATATTATCACATTACACCATATATAACAGTTTTCTTAGTTCAGTATTAACTTGCAGTGTTCTGATGTTTCTCCCTTTAAGTGGATGCAGAGTTAGGGGCTCCGGAGAGCTGGAGAGACAGGCAGCCAACAGACAGGGAGGTCAAGGCAGTCACCACTCTGCAAGCTGGATTCAAAGGGCACATGGTGCGAGAGATCTTTAGTGCCTCAAAACCAGGTAGACAACCCGTACACACATAGAAGATGTATTTATTCATGTATCATGGTCAGGTTTTTATCTTTCATCTGATTAGATTGAAAGATTACTAGATTTTGATTGGACGGTCTTTCCTCTTTGATACTCTATGTTCCAGAGATCTGCAACAACACATCTGCAGTAACTGGAAAGTCAAAATAAAAACTAAAACAACAGAATACCTGTTTTGTCTGTAAGTTATTATTTAGTGTCCGAAAAACCCACACATACGCACACACAAAACACCTTCTGTTCCTTGCATTCACTGGTTGATTTAGCCCGATGGCATATATTGAGCCTCCGAGCAGAGGCACAAATATGTATTGATGAGACTGCCACTCTTACTAATACGCGCTGACAGATGTGAGGGGTGGCCACAGAGGGGATACACACACATGTAGGAAACGCACACACTCACCATTATGCACACAACCTTCCTGCATCGACAGCCTAACTCTCTCAACATTGACAATAAATGAAAGATGGGGAGGAGAGAAACACTGGACTGTTTGGAGGAAAAACGAAGAGATTAGATAGAAAGAGCGGCTTTCCCTTCTGTAAATGTATTCATCAGTGTTGCTTTTCTTTTCTTGCACTCTTTCAGCACCAGTGATGTTCTTGCGCAGGCTGCAGGCACTTTTCCTCAGTCTCAGTTAAATTATTTTTGATATCGAATTTTCTCCAGAGGCGGTGGCAATTATCTTACTTTGAAGGTGTGCCGCTATTCAAAGCAAACAGTGGAGGTGACACAGTGCCCAGACGGTCTCTATTTATTGCCAGGACCCAGAGCTAACTGTGTCTTCCACAGGCACAACACATGACCCTGTCACCCTCAGAATAGCTTGCACATATGGGAGCACCCACAGCCTCATTAATGCAGCACTCGCATAAAACCGTGCTGTGCGACAGCACTGATGGGATGTTTCTTGCCTGTTTTTTATGGCTTGAAAATGTGGTTTGAGCAACACCAAACATCCAAAATACATCCACATCATTATAGAACCCATCTGCTGGAAATGCTAAAAAATATTTCTGGTGGTTGTGGCATTTGCATGAGAATACACACAAAGACCACCACACACACACAGGCTGTGAATAGCTTGACTTCTCAAATAGGCTTGTCATGGTTAAGTTCTCTCAAATTCTATTCATTACCAAGTCAAAGCACAAAGTGGAGCTTTCAGAGTGCTACTCAACGTAATGGCAAAACACCAATCATATTCTAAAAACACTGCCTGTCTATCTACACTTTGAAAAGACATTTTTTTCAAAGGAAAGTAAGTAGTAGAAGCCTTTTCTTATTTTGAATGGCCACATATCCCATCACATCTGTTGACACTACTGACTACCAAAAACAACCCGCTGCTCACCCCACATTTCTGTGCAGCTCTCTCTTTTTTTCCGTCCTCCCTTTGGCTCTCATTTTTTCCGTCCTCCCTTTGGTTATAAAGATGATAGGAGGTCTCCGTCTCTCAATAGCCAGCCTTGGTCTGCCATAATGGCTGCATCAATTTGGGAAAATTGGCCATTTGAAAAAGGGAGAGCTGAGCACTAGGGAAGGAGGTGGAGGAGGGAGGATGTGAGGACACCTATACCGCATGTCAGATGTGAGAACGTCTATCATGCAGCTGTCTCTTCCGAGTGCTTCTCTCACTCGTATGCACAAATGCACACTTACCGACACACACATACCCATGAACACACTGTGCTCCATATTTCATCAAAGGTTGTGTTCTGTCACAGCGGTTACCTGGCTGGTGAGATGAGTGTGAAAGTTAATGTCAAGGTGTGAATAATCTGCTCCTATCACCTCTCGCCGAATGAGGCTAAAATGCGTTTGCAGTTTCTGTTTCCTTCCCTGAACTAGGTCAGCTACAATAATTTTTTCATGTGTTTGACAGCAACATGGATTGTCTTTCATCTTTAATGGTGGCTGCTTTTCTCTCTCCGTGTTTGTGTGTGTGTGTGTGTGTGTGTGTGTGTGTGTGCACATGTCATTCAGGCACAAAGGAGAATCTCAGTGCATCTAAGATCCTTTTAGACATGTGGCCGAAGGTTGAATCAGATACAGAAAAACATGCTGCCCTGCTGTTACGGTAAATGAAGAGAAATGCATAATCATAATGATTCTGAATGATAACATGAAGTATAATGTGTACGCAATGTCACACAAACACCTCACGCATTATCAACAGGCAGGTATTCGTTCACACAAATGTCATTATGCAAGACAATTTGAGGATTACGACTACAGCCTTGTGCCAATACCATGTATATTCTACGGCATACGTTTAGCCTCTCTGTTGCACCGCCTGCCCAGAATCTGCTCCATCTCCTGGTTGTGGCGGCCTGTGGTGGCCAGGCGGGGAGCATTTTCCACATTGTGTTCCATCTTTTCCCAGTGGTACCATCTGCTGTTTATCCTCCCCTCGTTCCAATCGGCTAGCAGCGTCTGCCGAATGACCCGCTGCCTGGGGAAGTATGTGTGTGCATGAGCGTGGAGAGCTCGGTCAGTGTGTGCGCGGAGGGTGGGGTAGGGGTGTTGTGAGCCTCTGAGCATGTGTTTTTCTTAACTGACAGGAACATCCACTGAAGTCAAAGTTAATGCGGAGAGAAGTGCATGTACTTTCTTTCTTTGGTCTTTGGTTTTACTTGATTTTTTGTTCATAATCACCTACGTCAGAAGTTTGTGTAACTTGTTTTCTATGAATAGATTTATTCATTGTCTTTTGTGGTCTTAAATGTGCAATATGTAATATTTTAGTTTAAAACCTTTTAAAATGGGGCGGCTGTTGCTCAGTGGGTAGAGCAGGTTGACTAGTGAGCGGAAGGTCGCTGGTTTGAATCCCGGCTCCCCTGGGGCAGAGCTGAGCTGCATGTCGAAGTATCCTTAAGCAAGATACTAAACCCCAAAATTGCTCCTGATGTGCAGTTGGCACCTTGCGGGGCGGCCTCTGTCATCAGTGAGGGCCCTGCGATGAGCTCGGGACTTGTCCAGGGTGTTCCCTGAAAGGGGATAAAGCGGTTACATCCCCACGACCCTCACGGATAAGCGGTTGATAATGAGATGAGACCTTCTAAAACTAACTGACATTTTCAACCGAACGTGAAGACATTACTGTTTTGATGCCAGCACCAGGGGAGTGCTGTTGCAGTTCTTGCACTGAAATGTTGGACCTAAACACGCCTGTTGCTAACTGGTAAGCATGCTAATTTCACTAGATATCAGGTGTCAAAACTGTAATTTCTTCACAATCTGTTGATCATTTTAATTCATTTTCTGATGTTTTGGACTAAAATTCTTACATATTGCACCTTTAAACAAAACAATTAAAACAAAGCATGTTAAGTCACATTAGCTGTCTTCCGTTCTCACTATATATGACTTGGAAGTTATATCTACAGGCAACTAAATGAAACACACTCTTACCTTACCTGGGTTTGATTATCGGACAAATTTGGGAAAGTATAACTACACGACTTAATAAAATATACGACAAAGTAATTTTTCTGCCATTTTAATGCAGAAGGCCCAAATTGAAGTTTCTAAATGTGGTTTGCACTTCTGTGTTTTCTGCACAGGTATATCATTGACCACCCTGAGAGGAAAGCAGAGCTCTACTCCTGTCAGCAGGATGAATGGACCAGAATCACCTTCGCTGATTACTCTGTCCCTCTTCAAGACACAGCCAACTCCTGGGTCTTGGTCTTTAGGTTAGAGAACATTGTAGATTAAAGGCCTGTCATTGAAAGAGGACTCCCTACCTGGCTTGGAAAACCTGAGTGAATCTAGGTGTAAATGACTGGTGTACCATTTTCACCTAATATCACAACGTTGCCTTTGACCAATAAACTCAGCTTGTCAGTCCTGCCAGTAAAACTGATATCAAGGAATCTAGATACTTATGTGACAGGGGACTACTATTTAATATCTGGTGATTTTACTTGATATTTGTTGTTTTTGAAGAGAGGTGTTCCTGGTTCCTGAGGAGATGCTGCTGGTACCAAATATCTACTCCCCAATCCCTAATTGTCTGCTGCACATCATAAATAATGACACAGGAGAGGAGCTGGTCTTCAACAAATTGGCAAACCATGTCTATCAACCCAACAAGGTCTGTAGAAGTTGTAAATCCTGTACGCTAAACTGTCATGTTCCTTTTCCTCCTAGTGTGCTTTTTACTATGATTAATTGCTTCACTTTAGGAATGTTTCCTCCCTCTGTGTACACATTTGTTTTGACTGTTCGGCTGTCGGTTGTGGTATGATAATGCTGGGAACAATTCTACTATCATAAAACAGTGTGTTAAGCCTTCTCCTCTGGATCTATTTTTCCAGCTTGGTTATACCTTTGTAGCAGAGGCTGTCACACCCGAATTACTCCCTGTTGGTGCCGAGTGGAGGATGCGTTTGATTGGCTCAAGGGAACTTCTTCCGAAACTGTCCTGTCAGACTCCACTCAGCATGTTCTCAGTGAACGAATTCCAGGATTATTACATCCCCAATGACAAAAACCTCATATGTCGGTAAGAGAATTATGAGATGAATTTTTAACATAGCAGGTGTCCGAAAAGCCTCTTTTTCTAACACAGGGCAACATAAGGGATCCTCTGAGAGACTAATGGTAACCACTATCATTTAAAACTTCCCCGCAGCTACTATGTGCAGGTGACGACGGACGTCCTGGGAACAATTCAGTTTCAAACTTCCAAGCCAGATGTTTGGATCCGCCTGTCCATTTTAGACCAGGAGAAAGAGGTGGCCAGCAACACGGGGAAAGGTCGTTCAATAATTCCTGCGTTCATTTTCCTGGCCTATGAAGGTGAGCAGTTGATGCAGCTATCTATCCCCCTTACCCAGTCCTCATGATACCTTGGGCTCAACTTGTCTGGCCACTTAACTGGAAGCAGCATTTTCCATGGTAACAGGATGATAATCTTGTTCTTAGAGCAATTTTTACTGCTCATCCTCCATCCATTAAGATCTTGGTAAGCGACTTTATAGAGTGAATACTTGTACCACTATTTTATTGCCTAGCCCATCGCTAATGCTTCTAAAGCCTTGGAAGTGCCGCCAGTGTGTCACTTATCATGATACTCTGTTACTTGCGCTAGTTCTGAAGTATCAACCATAATCATTTCCCTGGCAACCCTCCCAATAATCTCCCCAAGAAACTTATGAATTGTTTCATAACTTAACTCACTACTAAATACTTTATCCCAACATATTTTAGCAATTCAACTGTGTCACTTTTTTACTGCTTTCAAATTCACCGAACACTTTTATATGCTCCAGGACCAGATTGTCAAATTCACCATCACAGCCTTAGTTTTATTTTTTTCCCTCTGGGTATTGGATTGATAATAGTATTTGTAGTTATTTTGTGAGAGATTAGAATATTACATCACACACCACACATATTGAGCAGATATCAATACAGCAGGGCTCCCATCTGCAGCCATTTTCCTGTTGTGCAGAAGGGTGTAGTAAATATATTTTATGGGACTTGACCCACAACATGACAAGTGAATGGTCAAACGTTCAACTGGACCCTCCTTTCTTTTACCCTTTTCTGTCTTGCTCGTTTTTCTTTTCCCCTCTTGTGTTAGTAGTTCTCTCACAAGCCATTCACAGACAGATTGACAGTGGCAGCACTTTACTCTAAGGTAATGCATATGCTGTAAAACCCTTTTGTTTTTTGTAAGTAGACGTACATGTATACATATAAACAAGATATCAGTACCCTTGAAGAAATTGTGTTTATAAAGGGCCTTCAAGCACATTATTATCCTCACTGACCTTTGACTATTCACTATTTTTGCCAGAAACCATGTTACATGGTTTTGTCAATGGCACAATTCTAGATTATTGAAATTGTCTATCTGTTAGTCTGGTAGACAGCATGCTCTTCAGCCTTCATACAAGATGGACTGCAGCAATTTTTTTTAAGGAATTGCTTTGGTACGTTTTAGTTTCAAACGTGAAACAAATTGTTGTTGAACTCTTGTTGAACACTGGCTGTAATTCATCTCGCAGACATCCCTTTCTGAAGCAACAAAATCCAATTAATCATGCAGACTTGTTTTTGTCTGCTGCTCAAAACCACATTAATGTACTCCGTGTTGATAACCCTCCCCAAACACCAAATAGCTTGACTTTGGGTTTAGCATTAAGAGTTGAGAGTGTAACGCGTCACTATTAGTGAGCTGGGATTAATGTTTTGGCGAAGGGGATTTTCAGGATAGTCATTTTAGAAGTGTGGCAGTGTGTACTGTAAACTCTGGATTAGTTAATTTTACCACCTCTTGGTTAAAGTTGTTGATTTATTCTATTTCTGGGGAATGGCCCCATCATGACACCTCTGTAATTGCATTGGTAGGATTACATTTTTTTGGGTCACAGCCGTAGTCAATAGGAATAGTTGTGATGGATCATCTTATTCCTGTTGTGGCTTAATCATAAAATGTGTGCAGCCTCATTTGGGGCTCCCTTGTGGCAGTAAAAGTAGTCCTATAAATGGGGAAAGGCTAATTCAGTCTATCAGTGATTATTCTCTGTATTTTCATGAGATGCAAGGTAGGGTCAGAGATACTTTATTTAATGGTTCTACTTGTGCTGCAGCGAAGAAGCAACTGTAATAAAGGCTGCCAGTGCATTTGTCAAGGTTGGCACAAAGCCCGTATCTGGAAAGATACACAGCCAGACTTTACACAGCCAAGCAAATAGGCAAACACCTACATTTAAGTGTATAGTCATACCATACATTATTAGAAAGCTTAGATTCTTGTGAATCTGTTCATGCAAACCATTTCCAAATAAAACAACAAAAGCAAGGTTCAAAATATACCAACAAAAAGATAATCAAGCTAATAAGCTAGCATGTACAAAGTTTTTTCAACTCTCCAATAAAGTGTCTGTGTGTTTGCATCGTGTTGTGCATCAAACTCCAAAATCCGTCTTCTCCTATTCCCAAATGTCCAGTACAGCTATTTCTATAACACATTTAGTCCAAGACACAGCATTTGATGATTAAATAATGAAAAAAAATAGTAAGTGGGTCGTGGATGCTTTTTCATGCTACACCGGAGATACTGAGATGGCAACTGTTTAATGCCCGCCCCTGGGCCTGCAACAACCAATGAGTGATTGTGTAGGCCAGTGACCAACTCTCTCTTCCTTCTCCCCTCCTGAGCCACTTACATGCCATCATCTGGATGACTGATGTCTCATGTAGCCAACTACAATGACAATATGATGAAATATGAAAAAAGGAGTTCATGTTAATACATTTTTGGCCAAATTGACCCTCTAAACAGTATTGAAATTACTAGTATTGATGTCAGCATGATCAGTAAGGTACAGGCAGACAGAAACTCTCCACTCAAGAGCTCTTCTAAAATCTGCCTCTTCAACTCTTCAGTCCACTTTTCAGTAAATGTTTCCATCAGCTACAAAAGGACAGATTGCTGACCACGCTCAGTTTAGTATCTCTCTTTGTGCTACAGCCTCCAGTCGCACCAGTGAGAAAAAGCAGAACCAGAAGGGATCCCCCATCCAGGACAAGGGTGTCAAGGTGGAAGACACTTCCCAGCAAAGCGACGGGGAGGACAACACAGCTGGGAAATCAGACTCCTCGTCTGACCAGCCGCAGCCTCCCACAGAGACTATGGTATCACTGACAACCGCCTGCGTGGTATCTGCTGCTTCTCAAAACACTTAACCGATCTCACTTGCACACGCACACGAGCGTGCATCTCACTTTCTGTCTCTCTTGTCTTTCTCACCCACTTGCTCACTGCCTGTGTTGATATCCATTTTTCACTGCCAGATACACAGAACGTCAGGCATGAACACACACACACACACACACACACAAACTTACACACACCCACACACACATTCTCGCACAGACAAAATTTGCAAGAGGAGAGCAGCAGAAACTGGAGGGGTGGTTTTGTTGTTACTGTCTGACTTATCAGTGCTTGTCACGGAGCAGCGATATGTGTGTTATTTATGAGTCACTCGGCTGTCTGAAGACCCCCCATCTAACAGACCTGTTGTCATAGTTTGATGATTGCCAAAAGCATATGGTATGCACTATGTGTCTCACGTACACACAAAAACACACCGATACAGTGTGCACAAGTCCATAAAACAAGGAAAATCAACTGAGGTTTTTTTTTGCTGTGGTGACTGTCAGCCAGTCATTTAAAATGCTTCCTTGGTAAACGCTCACAAATAGGTGTTCATTTGACATTTACAGTAGTGGAGACTTTTAACTACATTAACACGTGCTTGTGCAGCAAACCTTTCAAGACTTTTGCTTTATTCTCTCTAACAACGTAAACGGACAGTGAAACACATCGATAGTAATGAGACAGCTCACGTCAGATCCCGCAGATCAGATCAGCAGCGGGACAGAATCAACAGCTCTTGATCAGGAGTAAGACCATTGATCAAGACTTGGAGCAATTAGGGTCAGTGATTAAAGCGCTGCTTTGCACCGCGGGGACACACACCAGACATATTGATGCTCAGTAATTGTGCATTAATGTTGAAGGCTCCTGTTGTGTAATCTGTTTTGGGACCGAACACATTTACAAACAGATACGCTGATGTCACTGTGGCCATAGAGATATGCTGGGGCGTTATCGGTATTCATAACATCGAACAACACTAAATGGCTTATATAAGGCTAATCTTCTGTTTTGAGTGTGTGTGTCCTGCTCTATTAGTTTGAGTCTCACCTTGGGATTTTGTTGAAATTCTGCCTTTTTTGTTCAGTGTGATGGATGTAGGAGTTGCCACCCCTGATATAATCTTGGCTAACACCCCCTCTCCCTCCTCTCTGCCTTTGTGCCAAGACTGTGTTTCTGTCAAGAGGGCAAAGAACAGCAAAAGCATGATGTGCGGTCCTTCTTTAAGGTCTCTGTGTCTCTCTGTGAATCATCAGCACTGGTACAGTTTCATGTGCATGTTCACAAAATGATTGGTTTTGCGTTTATGGTTTTGAATGCCACATGCTGTATAGGTCTTTTTTTTGTAATGTTGTTTAATACCAATCGTGGTATTAAATTGTAATGTGGATATTGTACACTGACTTTGCCTGTCTGTGTTTCACAGGGTCATAAGTATCTGGTGCAGGCAGAGGTGCTTTATAAGAGCTGGGATTTGGATGAATCTCAGCTGGCTTTTGTCCATATGCTCAGAGACTTGGAGAAGAATGAAATGAGAGGTACACACTTAAAACAATCACAAACATCACATCAAACAGTCACTGAGTTGCCCAAGGGACACACAGGAAAGAAAGTCACTGTTTATGTTTTGCTCCCACTGAATACATAAAAACAAGTTTGGTTATTATTTAGCTCAGTAACATGAATCTTTATGTGAACATCCAAATAAAAGTCTAAATACGCATTATGAACGGTCCAGATATCCCCTAATATTCCCATAATGGGTCATGAAGAATTTCCATTTTATGTTTTGCAGCATTTGAGCTCTAATGTGGCCTTAATATTTGTTTATACGCAGCTCATGTTTGTGTTCGGTGTGAAATGTGACAGATACTCAGTAGGCAGTGTCAGGGGCCAAGGCGGACACAGTTTGTTCTCTGCCTCTGCTAGCCAGCGGCCTGTTAATCACAAGCCTAATGAAAGCCAAATGAATACAGCTGCTTGCGCAGATCACAGAGTGTGATTTCTTGTGCCCACTGGTCGTTGGCTGAGGCGGTAATCCTGTCCTCTGCCACCAAGTCTGCTTCTCCCGCCTTTAATCATGCTGCGCAAATTGGATCAATTGGAAAAAATCAGGGCTTTGAAATTTGCACGGGCTTCTTAAAAAATTCTGAAGGGGATGAATTAATTGCGGCACGGGTGGATGTTGATGTGAAAGAGGTGCTGCATGTGTGACACATTTGCAGGATTGCCTGAAGAGAGTGGCCTGCCTGCTGTCATTGAATTCTCATTCTCTCCCCTCTGTTGCCCCTGACAGTAGTCCCCGGATTTACCCATTCGGTTTGTGTGGCGTGAAATCTGAGGTTGGTGTGTGTGTGTGTGTGTGTGTGTGCGTGTGTGTGTGTGTGTGTGTGAGAACGTGAACGTTAAGGATTTCTTACTGCACAGTGTGGTCATCCAGCCATTTACAAATGTTTTCTGTTCATTTATACACGTGAGCATGCTGATGTTTTTTTTGTATTCTTTAAAACCTGTTCTCGGGCTTGTCCACGTGTGTGCATGTGTAGGCCAGTGTCCACGCAAACCTCTGGTGGTTTTCCAATAAGCTTGTGGAAGTGGGTCAATGGGAAGTCAAATGAAGCTGGCTCTTGCCCCCTGGTGCCCTGGGAAATATCTCAGCAGGAAAGTGAATTAATTTCACCCAGTTAAACTCCGTCTCGGTGGTGAAGCTGTGCCCTTGATCATGCTCCCTACATGCTACATGGATACACACGCACTACACGCCATGCCAAGCTTTGAAACCGCCTTAACAAGCTGTTTAACAAGCTGCAGTCAAAATACTGTACTGTGCATGTTTAATGCATTCACGCTAACACATCTCTGCCTTAAACCTCAGTATATACTGTTAAAGCAGTAGCTTTACACGTCGTTGAGCAGCAATTTCTGCTGACATTTTCTTTGCTGTGCTACCAAGAGAGCACATTTTTAGTATCTAAGCAATAGCGTTTCATCAACCAGCAATACATTCGTTCGAAATTTGGTCAACTGAAAATCAGTTTCTCAATACATGTATCAGCCTGACGTTACACCACCACAGAGTAATATTTAGATCCAGTGTGAACATTGAATTTCTGTATGATTTGGGATACGAGTAGCTCTTCAGGCAGACTGGCAGGGTGTCAGCTGAATGATGGATTATCATGCCTCTCTATATCAGAGAAGTGAGACTCATGGCTAATGCTTCATCTGAACTGGGTGGGATTGTGTTCACTTGAGATATAAAGTGCAACAGTGCCATCTAGCACACGCTCGACCACACGACACATGCAGGGTTCTCACCATTTCCACCTTAGAGGAGCTTTGTGTCAAGCAGCATGTGAACAGCTGAGGTTCACTGACAAAGGTTTAAGTCTTTGGACTTTAAATAAATTGATCAAAACATGTGATAAGTTTGGTTGGGAAATATTTAAGATCCCCTTCACACATGTTGTAAAGCACATGTTAAAATTCTGTAATGTGTATGTGGCATTGTTTTGCACAAAATATAGTATAATTACCACAATAAATCCTTGAAATGGCACTTATTCTTCTTAGATATTCCAGAATATGTATCTGCAAATATTTTTTCCAATTCACAAGTCTGAGAATTGTCCACCTGTCAAACTAATTCTCAGAACAATCGGGGCAACATACTGTTTTACAATCTGCACCGTGTGTGACACCCTCTGTCCTTAGACCCATACATCATTCTACAGTGAAGCGAAGCACAAACATTAGTCTTAAGAACAAGAAGGGGTCTTGAATTTTGCACAAATGTAAAGTATTCAGAATTCGTTGATTATGATAGAAAAAGTGAATCTACCTCATCTCTGTTTTGCAAAATGGAGTTCAAAACCTCAAGGACGTGAAGCATTCACCAGCTTCAGACACGCCGAGCCATGATGGACACAAATCTGACGTACCCAAAGCCGGCCGCAAAGGAGAAAGTGACAAGGAGAAGGGGAAGCAAGCTGCCACGTCCAAGTCTGCCACCTCGCTGGTAATGGAAATGCCTCACCACAGACAACAACACTGTCGACTGCAGTTTAGAACCAGTATTGTGTATATATTTCATATCCATAATGTGAAGGGATTATCTGTTTCGCTTGGCAATGATATAGGAATGCTACGTATGAAAACCCTTCCATGAAGCAAGGTTGAATGCAATAGGCAACGCGTGCTCGTATGAGAGGCCGTGCACTGCTTCTGCTATCTTTCCATAGAGACCTATTTTTCCATAGTATCCTATGTTAAGACAAGTTGCAGGCATACTTGTCATGTAAAACTTTCAGCGAAATTAGCGTAAGTAGTAATATTAACCTTTTTATGAGGAGGGTGTGACCCTTCAGTGGAGTACACACTTCACTCCTCTTTACAGACTCCCATCCAAACCGCACATAATGAGATTGTTGTTGAACTCAGCTCTGATGTCCGCTTTTATTTAATTTTTACTTTGCTTTATCAGGCAGGTCGGCATTTACATATTTGGTTGGCTCTGCTGCCCATTGACTATGAAATGCTAACAAAAGACCAGCATCAACCGAATCCCACAACTGCCAGTAGGACCCGTGTGTATTTGCACTGAACAAGAGACACTTGTCTTATCACACGCTGTAATCTCCTGGTCTGTAATTGTCTCTGTAATGGTCCTGGTTTAGTAGCCAGAAACACAGCTGCTTGATAAACCTCTGATCCATGTAATAGGTGGCTTTTATCCTCTTTATTCTCCGCCGTGTTAAACGTCAAACCCAAAAGACAATGACATTTGAAAGGCAGATTTTCAGAATACTAATCCCCTTTAATACATTTCCAATTTAATAGATTTTTTTAGGACTTAATGAATGAACTTAAAATGATCTGTTACTTCCAACAAAGCCAAGAGAGCTGAACAGGATATAAAAACCCAGACTGTGTACTAGACAGTCTGAGGTGCTTGTTGAAAGAGACATTCTCTATAATAAGTGTTGTGCTGCGGTGACCTTCAGCTGATGTTTTGTGCGTGACCATGTGCGTTACCTTTGTGTGTGTGTGTGTGTGTGTGTGTGGTTTGTGTGTGTATGAGTTTGTGCAGGCACTTGACTTGACTAAGCCAAACTGGACACTGCGTGTGGTCAGCGACGAGGGCAAAGCAGGGAGCATCAAGGTGACGGACACAGAGAGAATGGACCAAATTAAAGCGTTTAAAAAAGCCTGGGAAATGGCTGAAGCAGGCCGATGTAACAAGGTAATCCTGAAGTTGTGTGTGTAATGTGGTTACATTTAATAATAACTATCCTTAATTTAAAGCTTTAAATTTAAATTAAACTTTAGTCAATAAAGTTAGTTATTTCACTGTTAACAATGAGATGCTTTATGAACCATTTGTTGAAGGTGCAATATGTACGAATTGGCCACCTGTTGAATTCATATTCTCCAAACAAAAGGGGAGAATCATATTACCAGAGTAACTGCTAACTGCTGCTAACTGTAGCTGGCTAGGTCAGTTAGCCATGAGGGTAGCTCTCCTATTAGCTGTCTTGAGTATGCCCAGACTGGGAGCCCAGAGCAATGGGAATGTGTTGGTGTTAACACGACTAGCACAGAAGACTTGGACAACTAGGGCTAGCTGGTTAGCATGCCATCTTCAGTGGGTGTGTCCACAACACACGCTACTAAGACATCTTTTACTTTGAAGTTGTATATTTGATATTTCTTTACATTCTGTTAATTTAAGTTAAATGTGCATTTGTTGAAAATAACATTATTGATGTTATGATGTCTATGCATGGTGTTGAGTTATCGACTGACGTTAGCCTGCTAACTAGCTAGCCCTGGTGCATCCTAAAGCCCCTGTGCTAGGTAGTGTAAACACTACCCCTAGCCGCTGGTGCACCAGTCTGCACCACTAGATGCATGGCTAATCAAGCTAACTAGCTAACGCAGCTACGGGCCAATTCTTACACATAGCACCTTTAATTTTTGAGTGTTTTAAAGAAATTGTTTTAATATTGCACATTTAGGTAATTGTTATTTTTAAGTTGCCAGGGATATTAATAATTATTTGTAAATTTTTAATAAATGCCATCTAGCTTATCTATAAACATGGATGGATGCCCATAATAAAGTTGCAACTGATCTTTGTGAACCTTTACAATTGCTAATAAATGGTTTATAAATATTTCAATGTGTATTAACAGTGACATTTTCTATTTTCTGTTATCCTATTTTTTTAAATTCATTATGATATGGCCCTCGCCTACACTCAAACAGCCACCACAGA
>OMLP01031193.1:2092-14617 GCA_900302685.1 Spondyliosoma cantharus
AAATAATTTGTATTATTCTTTTTGTTTCTACGTAACATCATTATTATTGGTCTTCAGACAGAAAGAAGTTGTCTTTGCTGACAGCGGTGGTTCTTTTGCTTGGAGGAATGATCTGTGAAACTCACTTACATAATTTCTGCTCAGCATTATTTAAAAGAAAAAAGAAAAAAGAAAAAAATCTCAATGGTCCTCTTCACATTATTTTTAGCTTGACTTTAAGCAAACGACAACAGGAAATACTGTGAACATGATTGTGAACCAGGTACGAGGCCTCCGCTGATCTTTTTATGAAAACAACCCTGATTCCAAACAAGTTGGGACAGCGTGCTAAATGTATATAGAATCATTTTTACAATCATGTCACTCACAAGGAGTTGAACCTCATCCCACCCTTGCTTCACTTTCATACCCAATCATGATACTATCACCTGGATTGAAGCTGTTCACCTTGTGTCCCTGTCCCAACTAGTTGGAATCATGTTGCTGGCATCAAATTCAGAATAAACATATATTTACACAAAGTTGATGAGGTAAAAACACTGAATAAATTGTCTCCGTACTGTTTTGATTGATGATTAAATTGATGATTTTGAAAAAGGATCAGCAAATTATCACATTATGTTTGATTGAACACTTTAAGGAACTGGGTTTGTTTCCTTTTGAGATGTTTCTCATCAGCTCTGTGGAAACACTTTGCTAATAAGTTTGAAGTGGCAGTAAAGAAGCTGTTTTTACTACAATCAGCTCACTGCTGAAAGGTTCGGGTACCTCTGACTGAGCTGCTCTTGATTCGTGTTTCTGTTAAACATTTTACACAACACAACTACACTGTCGTCAAATGTAGCAGTAACTCTACAGTACAGATTTTTATCTAGCATTCAGGTACTTTACAATTTAACACAATAATAACATAATTTTAAACTCCACTGTGGAAGATTCGGTAGATGTTTAGATGTTTGTGTACAGTGAGGAGTAGTCCCAGTGCTGCCAATGTGTGTTACACCATTCACTCATGATTATACGACAATTTCAGGTGTTATCATCTTATATATATATATGTCAATGATTATGTTAACGATTGTCAGTTTAGGGGGAGCACAATTCAATTGAGCTGAAGCGATGAATGAATGTGTAGTGCAGCCACGACCCCAGCAGGGGGCGCCAGCACACAAGATCAGTCTGGCAGGACCAGCTCGTCTCAGTCCAGTGCTTCAGTCAGCCGGTTCAGGGCCCTGTTTATTCCAACAGTCTGTGAGTCCCCGTTGATTCTCCTCAGCGGGTCTCAGCTGTGGACCGTTCTGGCCTCTTGTGGTGCCTTCAGTCCTGCAGTCCCTCCAGTCTAACTACGGTCTCTTAAGTTCTACAAGAGAGTGACTACAGCTGCTCCGACTCCTCTCTGGAGCTCGAACTCGGCTGAGTGCCCGAGGCCACAGTTCTGGGTGTGGAGGGTTGTGCTGTGGGGTAGCTCAAAGGGTCTTGTGGGCCCTCGTACTGAGGCAGCTCGCCCTCTGATGGAAGCTCCCCATCAGAGAGGTATGGGGGAGGCGGGAGATCAAACCAGGGAGGCCGGCTAAGGGAAAAAAAAAAAGAAGATGGAGGAAGAATGTGATGTCAGGGCACATACGGACTCTACAATGAGTATTTTTTTGACTGGGACCAGCAGCTGGTGAAGCAGGAAGTGTAAACCTTCTGACAAAATAACTCGCATCCCTTAAAACAGATTTGGTCTGTGTGTATAAAAAGCTGAATATATGAGAAAAATGTGCCAACAATTAAATTAAATTACAGTCTCATTATGTTGTATTACAATAATATTCTAAATTAGATCATGCTTTGTTAGACAGACATCTTTCCGCACCACTATTTCTGCTTTTTTTTTTTTGCTAAAGTCAGGCTTTCAGCGCGAAGCTTTATGAACACAGATATAATAAACTTATTATTTCTTTCACCTGACATCCAGAACAGCTTGTGAGTAGGATGGAGGTGAGTCCATGGAGAGTCCGGAGGGATACAGGGTTCCAGACAGCAGCTGCAGTGCCTGAGGAGTCGAGCGGTACTGTCCCGCTGCGGTTGGGGAGCCGGGGGAGAGGCCCGCACCTCCGGGATGGACGTGGCCCCGGTCCAAGATGACCAGACGGGACAGCAGCAGGGGCTGGTGGTGGTGGTGGTGATGCGAGCTCCCTCTTACACCTCTGGGCAGCAGGACGCTCCGCTTCCTCTGGTGGTGGAGCACCAAAGCGAGCAGCGCCACCACCAGGACGAAGATGACGGCGCTGCCGATGACGGCGTAGGTGATGCTGGGGTAGTAACGCAGGCGATAGTCCAATGTCACAAAGTCCTGTCCTGGAGCTTCTGAGGGGCAAGAAGAAGGAGATGAAGAGCATATTGAGAATGGTGCAGAAGCTTGGGGGGGAGGAGAACAGTATGGAGAAGGAAGGATGGAGGGGAAGAGGAAGAGGGAAACAATTGAAGTGAACAAGAGATTGAAACGGGAGGATGAGTTGTGGAGCTGCAGAGCCAGGGGAATGGAGAAGGGAGCTGAGGAGAGACGCGTGAATGTCAAGCAGTAAATTGTTTTCAGGTTCATGCTAAAATGTGTTCTGTGCGATTCAGATGAGAGGGAGAGAGATAATAAGCATAACAGCAGTCTGACTCTCCCCGTGAGCATCCAGAGACAAGGAGAACAATTTGAGTGTAGTAGAGGCTAGCTGTGAGACTCTAGTTCAGGAGTGGGGACCTCACTTTTCATCATGAAGAAAAGGGAAAGAACAGAGAGTCTAAAAAATCCTCTGAGTACAAAACAGCTTAAAGCAGTTATAGATAAAACACGACTCGAGTTGTTCTGCACCGAAGACGATAGAAGGCAGAGGAACACTAGGGGCTGTCACGGATTACCGTGTTTGTCGCAGGGAACGGGGGCGTCTGCAAACTAGGAGTCCAGGGAACTTAAAGTTGACAATGAGAGGATGACGACGGCCAGCAGTAAGGAACGAGGAGCAGCGAGCTCGCTGCATGTAACCAGTGCAGCTTATTATTCCAGATGGGATGAGGGGAATAGCGCTTAAACATTTCCGCTGACTGATATTACAGTGTGAGAATTTCAATCAGGCACTCGGGGTGAGGCTCATGTAAATAGTGCTCCTGCTGCTCACCGGCAGACAGTACTTTTGTATTATGGAGAGAGGGAGGGAGTGGAAGGAATCCTATTTATTACGGCGCTGCAGTCAGGCTGTGCTAATGAGGAATGAGCTACATAAAAGTATTTTACAGTTGCTGTTTCAGTTCAAATTACACTAATGCCTCAGGGGGCTGTAAACATCAAACCTCAGTGCGGCTACTAAAAAAGTTCAATACACGCTTTGGAGTCCTTCCAGTGTTCTGTATTCGAGGTTTCTGTGCATTGCAGACTGTGTATCAACGGATAATATACGGTTTAAAGGACTCATATCTCTGTCCGCTAGCCATCATGCGGACAGTTGGGGATATTGCCCAGAGAGCTTGCCAGGAAATGACCATTACGAGAGATCTCGAGGTTGAATCAATAGTCCGAAAACGCCATCTGTAAGGATTAGATCCCCTGAAACTGCAAAGCAGCCAAGCCTTTTTGGAGCTTTTTGAAGTATTCAGGGCTTACATAGACTTACAGGCTCTTGTGAGATATTGTATTTAGCACAGGGTAAAGATCCCCCCCAACTTACAATGTAGTGCTACAGGGCCTGGGAGAATTAAATAAAGGTGCAGAGCTCCACAAAAAGTCAACCAGTGCGACCCTCTTATACAGAGTTAAAGGTCAGATCCACAAAGAGACACCAACTGAAGTGCCTGTGAAAGGAAAACTCCACTTTCTGATTGCAAACAGATTAAGTAATAAACTTTTTTTATATGTGCTGGATTTCAAATCATGCTTTCATAGAGGTCAAAATGTGAACCTAAAGGAATAGTTCCACATTTTACAGTATGTAACGTCTGTCGACTACCACTGCAGATTAAATTCTACGTGACTCGACGTGGCAGAAATGTTCACGTTTGAGGAAATAAAGTTCCATTTCGTTTCATCACAATGGCTGACTCCCTTCCTCACTCTGATGTATCATCAGGTGTTTACCTGGAACCTCAAATCCAATCAGTTCACTGGACATTTCTCCCAAATCTGAAGAAATCCCCTCATAGCGTTTCTGGAGTCCAGGAGGAAACTTGCCAAGAAGGCGTTTGGCACATAACATTGCAATGTGTGCATTAATTTATTTAGTTTTTTGTACAGATTAAATAAAGGAGATATGATGTGTTAATTGATGAGCTATACAGGCGCTCATGATCAGATTATGTGACTTACGTTATTAAGTGTCTCCCTCTGTCTCCAGTGCGTCCATATGCTCGGCTAAGCTCACCGGTTGTGGGCTTCTTTTAACAGACAGATATGTGGGTGGTATCAGTCTTCTTATCTTACTCCCGGCAAGAATATGATTAAATGAATATATCTTCCCGAGTGTCAAACAATCCTTTAAGGAAACGTTGCTGGGGGTTCGAGATGCTATCAAAGCTCAGTATTTGTCAGAGCACCTGTGTGGACATAACCAGAAGCTATCAGAGGAGGAGTGTTTGAGCTTGTTTTCTCTTTCTTCAAGACACCATGCTGCATGTTTCCTCCTTCCACCTGACCTTGAGGGCTTGTGGGAGTCTTCAGCTGTGTGCGTGTGTGTTTGCACACACACTGTTGAATTCAAAACAACTACTACTCTGGCATACAGCCTATTTCTGTACCAGTGTGTTGTCAGGGGCCTCATGCCTTAATTAAATCTAATCTAATTCAGATGCTCCACCCGCCCGCTGCCCCAACCAGGCACCAGCCAATAAAACAAGCCCCCCCTCGACCCCTCCCTTGTGATTTAAAATTGGCTAGTCCTTCACGCTACCAATTAACTATGAACTGGACTCTCAGCAGAGAAAGGCCAAAACAAAGAAGAATTATTTCCATAATTACCTAGTAAGAAAAAGCACAAATAAAGAGATCCCACCGCTGCCACCCCTACGCTGCCTATCAGGTTTCAGTGCGGTCTTCTGGGAGCAGAGAGAAACGCTCACAAAAGGAACTCATAATGCTGCGACATTAACAATGGGAGCCTATTCGGTACATTAGCGATAGAGGCCTCAAAGGCTGTTTCAAATAGCACGGGAGATGAAAAGACGGGGAGAAGACGAAAAAGAGACTGAAGCTCATTTTCTGTAAGAGCAGAGAGGTCCTGTGTGTGTCTGCCCCCCCCTCGTATGTGTGTGTGTGTGTGTGTGTGTGTGCGATTGTGATTTGCGTTCACATTTTGAGCTGTCACTTGCAGTTACGGCACAAAGGAAGGTGCCACCATCACACGCAAAGATGGGTGAGGGGGCTTCAACAATAATGATGTAATTGTGACTCAAACGAGAAGAGTGCTAATCGACACACGCACACATTACGTCCTTTTGATAGCCGCAGTTGCTTTTGGCTTTTATCTGCAAGACGCACTTTTTAGTTTCTACCAGTGAATTGGATCTCTATGAAGAATGGATTCAAACATCAAAGTCCAGGATAGAGATGTTGTTTTGTTGAGGCACATCAAAGGAGAAAGCTCCGAACAGTGATGCAGTCTACTTATTGTAAATGATACGAATCAACACGTCGCCTCCACTTTTATAAAATAAAAACCAGCAACCATCTGACCGACGTCAGATGAATACAAGACAGGTCATTCAAAACAGCGCACTTCAGAATGTTTTGCTTGCTTTTTAGTGTGCACCAAATCCATTTGATGGAACTGTCATCATCAAAGTTGAAGATCAAAGTTCAGACCAGAGGCTTTCCTGTCTCGTCAAACTCGACATGAAAGGCTCGAGTACATCCGCGCTGTCGACCAATGGCAAAGCTGCTCGGACAACGTTGGCTTCAGAAGAGGGGACATCTAAAAGTGAAGGAAGCTTTTGGCTCGTTCAATTTTCTTACAAGCCTCTCGACGTGACAAAAATATCAATTCTTAAGAACTGCTGCGTGGCTTTAGTGTCAGTCAGGCTACAAGTTGAAGTACAACTCTGGTGGTTTCCCAACCTGGTGTCGGCCTGTATGTGTTCCGATTGGTAGTTCTGTTGCTGGATGGTAACTTGTAAAGACTCAACAGTTAGCTTATAGTAATGGATAAAGAGTTGAAATCGTTAGCCAAAAGTAGGCTAATTTAATTGGTCGAAATAGTTCACTTAAAGTAATGAAGGGCTTAAATAGTCGGCTCATGTCTGAAAAAGTAAAAAGTGATGAATACATGGTTGATAAAGCCAGAATAAGAGAAATGTCTGCTAAATAATAAAAGTCTAAATCGTGAAGTGAAGTGATAGATGAATGGTTGAAATATTTGAAATGCAAACTTGGCCCAGCTGACCCAAAAATTGACTATTCAATTATAAAGAAATATAAAGAAATATTGCATTAAATAAAAATTTTTTTTGGTGGGTTGTCTGCCAGAACTGAATTAAAAAGGAATGGACTATTCTTGATGGTTTGACCATCGCTTTGACACTTTGGACCTAAAGTTTTTCAAGGATTTTATTAAGTTTTTTTTTTTTTACATCAGTGGACTTCAAGGCTGCTCTGAAGGGAAGTTAGTCCTTTTTGTAAGCTTTACCTCTATTTTTGAAAATGACCACAATGGATAAAAGATGAATCTGAACGCCTCTAACAGTGCTTCTATGCTGTGCTAATAAAAACTCATAAACCTTCCACATGTGCAGGCTCTGGGAGGGGAGTGGGTGGTAAGGTGCAGCCTTTCAACTCAGCCACTTTAATTACATCAGAGTGCCTTTCCTCCACATCACTCCCCTCCCACCCTGTCCTCCCCTCTTGCCTCCTCGCCACCACCCCTGTGCCTTTTGTTTCCCCCTCTTGTCTCTCCTCTAATGCCTCCCACCTCCCTCCTCAGCTTTGAGCTCCAGTCTCGTTGTTAATTTACTGTCGTGGAGATGACGTGTACCTTGCCTTTTATGGTATACAACAACTGCACTCACCCTGGATTATGCACTTAACAAAATGCTTATCAAAAGACAAAAAAAACCCCCATCAAATCCCTCTCAGCGTTTCCCAACTCTCTCTTCTTTCCTTCCAAACTCTCCCGCATTGTTTCCTCTTTCACTGCCGTTTCTCTCTCCAATAGTCCACCACTCTATTTTTTTTTTTGCATTTCATTATCTGCTGCCTGCATCAATCTTATTACCCCTACATGAGAGGAGAGAATTATAGGGACACAGAGAGGTCAGAGACAGCAGTGGACAGAGGAGAGGAGATGAAATAGGACCATAGGTAGGAACAGATGAAGATATGTCTCCAAAGGGAGAGGGAGGAGACACAAACAGGGAGTCTTCTGAAGGATCATGTGCACACATCTCATCTCCTCCACCACAGACGTAGAAAATTGAACTCCACACATGCTGCTTAAATCAGATTCACAAAAACACCCTTCTGGAACGAAATGGTTCTGCCTGGATCCCATTTTGTGCCTTTTGCTGTCTTCTACATCTTTCAGCCATCCTTTCCAAACCTGGAAAACAATGCTTATTTTATTCGACTGTTTCCCTTTTATCTTATATTTCTGTGTAACGAAGCGACCCAGTATGACCCCGAAGTATGTAACATACCTGCTGCTCAACCAGGTCGGTGTCATGTTTTGTAGAGCACATGTTCTCATTCCACGGTCAAGCTAGCAACCATTTAATATACAACGACCAGTTGGACTTTCAAAATAAAGCTTCCTCAGGACATTTAAGGTGATTGTCGCAGTTTTATTAGGAATACGCACCAAAACTACTTGGTTATGTTTCGTAAAGAAATCATGGTTTGGTTAAAATGACTTCTTTTAAAGGTCGTGTTTGTAGGATTTAGTGACATCTAGTGGTGAGTTTGCAGAGTGCAACCAACTAAAGACTCCTTGCTTCTCTTCTCCTTCCTATGGTGGCTTCTAAAAAACAGCCCTCTCTACAGCAAGTGTTCGGTTTGGACTCCCTAGAAGAGGACGTGCTCACTTTGTCAACATAAAAGTTTAATTCTAAGGCAATGAATTTAGAATTCTTAGTTTCAGGCTACATTAAATCCTCTGAATACTGAATACTACACACCGGACCATTAAAACAATCAGTGTTGACTTAAAGTTTTAAGCAAGATATGAACCCCAGTCTCCTGTGTGGAAGCCTGTTTTACAGCCATGGATCCGACCACAATCCGTCCTCTGCAGGGTTTTTATATTACATGCTATTACAAACTTTGGTGTTACAAGAACAGCAGAATAAACTATGTTTGAGATCATTAAGAAACAGCGTGGCAGTAACATGCTGTTTGTCCAGCAATAAGCATAGAAATGTCTTTTCAACTGCAATCACAGTGAATTGAAAGTGTCATCAAAAGTACTTCAGCATTTCAAAAGTAGAGAAAAAAGGGATTTTGATACATAATGTAATGCCAAAACTGTATTTTTGACAAATAGTTTGCATGTAACAAGATATAACAGGGTTGTAAAACAGGATTACTGCATTGAATTTTTAAAAATACCCTCATTAAAACATTTATTGGCTGAAATAAAATAAGAATATAAAAGCATTTAGCTGTGGATGAAGGTCCTCAGTCATGCAGGTCATGGAAAATGTAAGTGTTATATCGTGGGCAACTGGATATAGCTCTTAGAAAGGCATCAAGAGTTGCCACAGAACTTGTTGAGAGAAAATATTGGTGCAAACAAACATGGCCAAAAAAAGAACATTGTACACAGCTACTGAAGCAAAATGAGGGCTGATGTTAGTGCACAATAGGCTATTGAGAGCGTGGTGATTAAAACGAGCTCTAAAGCACTCTTTTGTCTGTCTTTAATCAAACTACGCTACAGATAAACAGCAGACACGCTGTTGGGTTGCTGAGATACAAGCGTTAACAAAAAAAAAAAGGCACCCATTCCTTTATTCTGATTGGCTACCTTCCACTCAATATGCTAAATAACAACTGTCAGGGTACGCTCATCTGAAGATGAATGAGCGAAATAAAATGAAAAGAAATTGGGCTAATAAAAGACTCCACATATCTTAATTGCCACACTTAAAACGCCTCTGAATAAAGGGAATGGCGATATCTCCCCCCCCCTTCTGGTTCATTCCTGAGGGAAAAGATGGGGCCTGCACAGATGTGCCGTACTTTCCCTACTCACTGAAGACTCACTCCACATTCACAAAGTGCCATCTTTAAAAAGAGTCCAAAGTGGGAGGAAAAAAAAGCCACCATCCTTTCGCTCCGGCATTCCAGGGTTTGCCGCTACGTGTCTGGTACGGCTGTCTTCAGCTGGTACTGTAGAGGCTGCTCACAGCGGTGCTCTCCTTACTGCAGAGCCACTTTGTCTGATGCTAATTACAGGTGTGAGGCTCCATGCTCATTTGGCAGCCCTGCTGCCACAGTAACGCCTACAACGACAGAGTGGTAAAATAAGATGCTGAGCCAGTGACAGGCTATGCAGGAGAGGAGAGGACCGGACCACGAGGGGGCAGGCGGTTCTCATGTTTACTTGGCAACACACACACATTTACTCAGGCACAGTCACACTTCATCCGTTGTATTGGGCGGGCATCCAGAGCAGAGGGAGGGGTGTGAATTGGGTTGAGGGGTGGGTTAGGGAGCAGAGGCTGTGGGGAAGGGGGCTCTGCCATCTGGCTTCAAACACCAAGCAAAAAGATGCAATTAACATACAGCCCACAAACACCGAGCAAATGCCAACGAGGCATATACGTTACATGCGTGAAGACACTTGAAATGTGACTTAATCAATAACCTTACAGTAAGTTCATCTGAAAAACAAAGATCAAACACATCCACGCACCCACGCACTTGAACACAGACTGCTTTCAGATGCTCATGTGAGAAAACAAAACAGCAATACAAACAAAATCCCGCAAATCCTTTCATCCTGGGCCAGAGCGAGCTAACTAAACCCATGCCACATGGTGGAGAAATGTGAAAAAAATTAGGAGGGGGGGGGGGGAAACTACAAACAGCAACTTGTGGGTTATTTGGTGCACTCTCTTCTCGTCAGACTGCGCAACCAACAGCGGCGTGGAAGCCAGAGGGTGAAAAACAAACTCTTAAAAGTGACTCCGTGGTTATGGTCACAATAAACTTTGCTAAAAAGGATCATAAAAAACTGAAACTCTCCCACTTTTACTGTCTTTCTGACCCAATTTACACCTGCCGTTAAACTTGAGTCTGCATCTGGAATATAAAAAAATCACTCTGCTGCATTTACTCTCAGTCGTTATGTTGTCTGCGTTCTCCCTGCATTGTGATTTGGCCACATTTTTTATAATTCACACTATGCAAAGCAGGGGAGGAGGTGGAAAGGCAGAAGGGTTATCTATCCTTAACAAAGAAACATGTAGATGAGGCGAGGTTATTGTTCAGAACGCACCTTTTCTTTCTCTCAGGGAAGCGAATGAAAACGACAAGTTGGTCTTTACAGCTATTGTGTTTCGCAGCAACTGTGAATGTTTGACTTTGGAGACAAGAATTGTCCTTTTTTTTGGTGCATTTTCTTGCTTTGTAGCGAAGCCGAGCCTGTACTGATTTTATCTCTACCTCATGAGTGGACTCTGTCTGACGCGATCCCATCACTCTGCCAGCCAGATGAACTCCAGAGGTGGTCTGGCTGATCCGGTCACGTGCTGATAGAGTTTGTGCACCTTAGCACCTTCCATTAACATACAATCTTCTATATCTAGATTAAGACACCCAGATACAGATCAAACTTAAACTCCCGCACATAAATGGGGTCCATGCCTCACCTCCATTCCAGCTCACATGTTTTCACTATCGCACCTCAGATGTACGGTGTTTGTTTGTGTGCAAGCGGCTTACCGCTGAGACATTTCCACTCAGGCAACGCTGATGAATGGCTCTTGATACGGGCCTCCTCGCTAAGAAACCATGAAACGCAAACATTGATCATATTTTATCTAACAGAGCCCTGCAAACACTTTTCATTAGCGTTGCAGCTTGACACAATGTTTTTGCAGCAAATTAAATACTTCATCGCTCTGACCTGACAAAGCCTTTTGAGCAACTGCCTTCGCGCAATAGCTTCAGGCTGCCTGCCTTTTAAAGTGAGAGCCATCAACAGACTTAAAAATCTAATATGGAACATTTCTGTATTAAAACGTCAAAAAATGGCTCGACTTTTGTTATAGACTTTTTTGAGATGTGTGCTTATATTTCTCCACCAATGTTCAAAGACAGAGAAATCAATAATTCTACTCAAGGTAGCAAGTGTGACTCACTGGTCGCCTGTCACCCATATGGGAGAAAATCAGAGTTAGAAAGGACAAACGAACATCGCTTAAAATAAGGTGAATAAAAGCTTTAAAGGTGCAATATGTAAGAATTTTAATTGTAAAATGATCAACAGAATGTGAAGAAATAACAGTTTTGATGTTACGTCAAAGATGGCTACGTACTGTGTTGAGATATCTACTGAAGTTAGGTTGCTAGCCCTGGGACTGAACACATCTTTCTCCTTGTCTGGCTAACTGCACGGCCAACCGAGCTAACAAGCTAACAGTAGCCACAGTCGCGGATGTATTAAAATAACACAGTTAGCAGTTACTCCGATAATACGCAGCCCTCATTTGTTGGGGGAATTAATTCAAGGTGGCCAATTCTTACGTATTGCCTTTAAAACATTACCTTGTCTGTGAACCTAACTTCTACCAGCAGTAGTGGAATTTAAAAAACAACTCTGATGATCCAACCTCGTGTGTCAGAAAATACATACTGTGCATATAACTCTTAGATAAAAAACAAGAATGGGGGGGTTGTACTATTCAATCTCCCGTTTTCCAGAAGTCAGGGTTTTCACCCCTTTCTCTCATGTGTGATCATCTTTGTTGTTCTCTGTGATGTTTTTTTTTTAAAAAACCTTGGCGCCAACAAACTTTCCCCTGGTGGGAGATGAAAGATTGATTGATTGAAAGCTCTTTTGCCAAGCCACGCTGGGAAGCAAAGCATGTTAACAGTTCTGTGACAGGACTGTTCCAGATCCCTTCAGCATCCCCGTATTAATATTCATGTCCCATGCTGTCACCCTGTTCCTGTTGCTGTGCCCTGTCATGTACTATATGTCTGTTCTCGTTAGCATGCAGAGAGAAAGAAGGAATTAATGGGCAGGCTGCGTATGTCTGTGTGTGCGTGCGCGTAGGACCCTATATGCCTGCCTATGTTTTTTTTTTTCTCATTAAGAACTTCTGCATATCTTAATAGTTTCATGGAAGAGAGCATAAAAGTGCCTGCGTCGTTTGTATTTGCCCTTGTTTTTGTCTGCTTCTAAAGTCCTGCTGTCCGTCTGTTTGTCTGTATATGTCCCTGTGTGTGTGTATACCTCCCTGTGTGTGTGTGTGTGTGTGTGTGTGTGTGTGTGTGTGTGTGTGTGTGTGTGTGTGTGTGTGTGTGGTGAGTGTTTAGTGTTGCCTATCATTGTCCCTGTCACCGCT
>OMLP01031193.1:14637-27193 GCA_900302685.1 Spondyliosoma cantharus
CCTTGTTTTTGTCTGCTTCTAAAGTCCTGCTGTCCGTCTGTTTGTCTGTGTATGTCCCTGTGTGTGTGTGTGCCTCCCTGTGTGTGTGTGTGTGTGTGTGTGTGTGTGTGTTTGAGAGGCGCTTTGGGGAAGGGAGGTTTTCATGCTTCATCGCGCCTCTATTTGCCTGTCCTGTAATAACTTGTCTGCTCCATTGCTTGCGACTATCAGACCCCCCCTCATAACACTCAGTCACAGCTTACTGTGGGCCGGCTAGAAGAGCGGAGGGGAGGTGGGTTAGAGTTAATGGATGACTACGGCATCCAGAGAACATCCACTAAAGAGGCGGAGGTGGAGGAAGAGGAGCGGAGGGGTTGCTGGGAAGAGCAGGACAGGGACGTGGAAAAACAACTGACTGATGATGTATTTCAGGAGCAGCTATTGCATAAAGGTTAAATGTTCACTGTGAAACAATAAACAGCAAAGACGAGGTTAAAAAAGTAGCAGAGCTGAGAAATGACACGAGTACTACTGCAATAAGTATCTCTAATAACAAGTTATTAGGCGTATTTAAAAACAAATTAGGGGTGGAAATCACAATGCAGCCCCGGATTCAATTCGATTCTGATTCATTATATACATGATTTATTTTTCTCTCACTGTGTGACTACTTGCTAGATTAAATCAGTGTCTATAATGATCCACAAACAGATTAATTTACTTCCATTATCCCCTGCTCATGCTCCGCCATTCTCACCAGAACTCTAGCCTAGCCTAGCTCGGAATATAAACAAGACGCCTGTTTTACATCGGTCAAGTTAAGTTAAGCAGGGAGGAACAGGTTTTTTTTTTTCTGCATGAGAAACAACCTAACAGGAATAAAGGCATAAAATGATCGCAGCATCTTTCGACCAATCAAACCTGACCGGCTGGACCGCCCCAGGTAGGAGGAGAACCAGGATTAAGAGCCATGCTAATCCATCTTGGTTTTAAGACCGCTCCTTAAAGATAAATATCTGCATCATTTACTTGGATGGTGTGCTCACAACTTTTAAAAAGGTTGGGTTCCTGTCTTTACAAGACACTGACATAAATTTAAATTACAGCTGGGAAATATATTAGTAGTGTGATATTAGACTATACATCCTATTAGATGTTGGACAGAGTTGGCTTTTTTTTTTTCAAAATTACAGTAAAGTGATGTAACTTTCTAAACTTTTCAGACTGCTCTACTTGTTCTCATACTTGTCTTTCCCCTCTTGGTCATAATATCCAAAGTACTGATGATTACCGTAATATTTTCTGAGAACACCAAAAGCCATCCCAGCATTACTGTCACAAAATGGATATTGAGGTATTTCATAAAAAACTGCCCTGATATTTGATTAGGTTACTCAGTCCTAGTTTTTATGAAGTGCTTATTAGGAGATTTCAAATCTAATAACAATAAAGAATAGTTGACATTTTGGGAAATATCCTTAATTGCTTTCTTGCACAGTTAGATGAGAAGATTGATACCGCTGTCATAATAAGTTTCTCGGCTGGGCACAGTGACTTCAATCTTTTGTCTTCACTGTTGTCAGGGAGCCAGCTTAAAATCACTGAAGTCACTGAAATAGACCAGCACATTATCCCCTGAAAAGCTGAACATTAAACGTTACTGTATGTTGTTGTTATTCTAGCAGTGGAAGCTGGCTGTTTTATTTTTTTTGAGCTGAGCTCACCAGCTGCTGTCTTTTAGCTTTATATTCTGTCTGCAAATATCACAGTGGCATCGATTCTCTTGTCTCACCCTTAGCAAGAAAGTGAATAAGCTTATTTCCCAGAATACCAAACTATTCCTATAATGCATTCATTCATTCATTTGTTATGACAATAAAATAGTCATGATAGTATTTTATTTTACCACTAACTAAAATAAAGCAAAATGCCATCAGCTAAAAAAAAGGCAAGATTTCACTACTGGCTCTACAGCACAAAGGACTGAATGTTGCTGCTGTTGAGGGATCTTGGGCGCATAGTGAGGAGTGGGACAGAAAAAGAATCTGAGGTATGTTCATGAACGAGAGGCTGTTGGTGAAAAGATGGGCTATGAATATCACTTTTGCTTGTGTATCACACAGATTCAGACTCAGTAGGAGCTACAAAAACAAAGATGCGTCACTCTAGTTCTATTCATAACATGTCGCGTGCGTCAACTGATGCAGTGAGGTGGCTTTTTTTTTTTTTTTTTTTAGAAACCCTTCAGTGGTTGTGAAGGGTAGGCTATTTTGTTCCTGGATGAAAAGGAAGAATGGGGAGGGAGGGGAGGGAGGTTGTTGGGAGGCTTTGACTACGAGCTCACCCCTCCAAATCTGACGGGTACGGTCGCCATGGCAACTGTTCTTTGAGGCCATAAGGTGAGTTAGGAAATGGGCGGAGGCAAGCCTGAGAGTGGACACAAACAGGACTCGGGCATGCGCACAAACAGACGATGCCCCAAAGCCAAGATGTGATGAAGATGAGTGATAAGACTGTTGAGATTAAAAGTCCTCTTAAATGCCTGAGCATTTCCAGGGATAGGATCCGCAGGCTTCAACCAGCCTCCTCCGGAGCGACATGAGACTATTATAAAGAACTAGCCTGCAGCTAGACCGACAAAACAGCAGGCAGGATGAAACGCAGGAGTCACAGAGGAGACGCACACTCATCTGACAGCCTCGGTGACAGGGAGCTGATGTGGGACGTCTGACTGTTAAGGGCAAATTGGTTTTAGCGATTTATAAAACTTTCATTCAACACAGAAGAAGAAGCACCAGTTGGGTTTGAATGTTGAATAGGAGCTCAGGCGGCAGACATTCACAGGGAATTAGGATGTTCATTAAGCTCAAATGTGAAAACACAGAATGTGAATAATAACAATGAATAGATATTTTCTTCCACTCTGAAATATATTCCCACCACGAGGACGATTTATCACAATAAAGTGCACCATACTATGTTCAAAGTGGATGGAAAAGAATTATGTAAGCGCGGTAGGGAATTTAAATACCCATTCCTGGAGGCCAGAGGCGAGCTACACAAATATAATGTGAGAAGAACCTTAAAAACACCTGAAATCTGAGTAATTTTCTTTCTCTTACAGCTGGTCTCTTGGGTTTATTAATAGTCACAAGGTCATCTGAAAGGTTCAATTGTGTGAGAAGCAGCCGGACCAAAATACACGATGAAAGACTGTGTTTGATGTCGGGGGAGGATAAGACTGAGCTGATCAGCAAATGGTGCTGCCACATGGTGATCTGGAGAAAAACTACTAATTTAAGGGCCCACAGCGAAGGAAAAAGGCTATTCAAACGAAGCCCCATTACTGAGAGCCTGGCAGCAGCGGGGTGCAACAGGAAGAGGCTTTTAATAACTGACGAGTACACGCGGACAGAGCTGTACAGCTGGCATCCCAGAGTGTTATCTTTAGATTCTCTGTTCTGCTCACCACTAATTTCGGTTTCACTGTCACCCAAAACCTTTGTTTCACAGCTCTTCAAAGCACTGAGAGGTCTGTGTGTCATGGGGAGCTTGAACTGAGAAGATATTTTAACTTGAAAAATATGCTCCTGTCCTAAAACAACCACTAAGAATGCACCTTTTTTTTTCCCAGATGGGGAAAGCATCTCCAAAAGTACAGAAGCTAAAGCACTTTATGAGTGCTTTTGAATGTTTTAAGTCATTGACTGCAAAGTGTGCATGACACAGCGGTTTCAAATGATGCTGTTTTTCTTTCAGGAGGTTTCATGCCAATGCTTCAGTCAACCTGTGGAGACAGGTTTGTGTATTTTAAATTCCCGCATTGCACTTTTTTTGGACATTGCTTGCTATTGTTGCAAGCAGCAAATGGAAAGTTTTGAAAGTGAATCCTCTTCTTTGGCATTCGGGGGAAAGTCCAACATTTAACAACATAGAGGAATGTTTCAGGAGACATGGTTGTGGTACTCTTTTTCCACCATATGAGTTCTGGTTCTTTTACAGGTCACGTTCAGGAATTTTGAAACCTCGTTGCTACCTAGTAAACCAGCCCACATTTCCACCAGTTCTGAGTGGAACCATTGTAAGCAAAGATGCGTCATCAACCGAGGCTGCTGCACAACAGCAGCAACAAGACGGCAGATGACATTTCATACTTGAGAGCTTTTGTTCTGTTATTACAAATATTTGCTTTCATCAAATCTCACTTGACTTCTTAATTGGTACCTTCTCCATGATCTCTTTCCAACCAGCAGAATGACATGCCCGCGGCCAGGGCGGATAATCAGTCTACCCCTAATTTATACAGCGATTTTCCAGTCTGTTGACCACTCAAAGTGCTTCACACACATCATACTCGCCCATTCAAACACACATTCACACACTGATGACAGAGGCTGCCAGGCACCGTGGCAAACTGCTCATCAGGAGCAATTTGGGGTTCAGTAACTAGCCCAAGGATTCCTCAACATGCAACCAGGGGATCGAACTACCAACCTTCAGATTCGTCAATGATACGCTATACCTGCTGAGCCAAGGACGTCCTGAATGGTGATTGGGGTCATCGCCATTTCCGCTTCAGGTCAAGAAATACCTGCTATTTTTGGTCTCAGCAGGGAACCAAATATTGGGTTCCACATCTATGAATATTCGGCAAAATTCTCTGCGTGATTAAAAAAAGTAGGTGCGCAGCTGGAATGTAATCTGTTCCGTGGCCGTGGAAATGGGGTTTGAGGGAAAAACCCTGCACGTAGCATATAGAGGCAGCATGAAAAGGTTAATGCCAATATCGTAATTTCTTCCAATAAAACATTTGCATTTCAGCAGCTGACTCTCAAATCTCAAATGTCACAGCGTCCTTGACTACACTAAGGAGGAGTCTTGTTTTGCTTGGGAGTCAGTCGAAAAACCGTGCTCTGCTTTGAAGAATGGCGTGAAGCAAAGGGTTAAAACATTGCCATAGTCCTTTTATAAAAAAACATGCTGTAAATGAACATGCAATAGTTGACACTGTTGTCACAATATCCTCGTGTAATGCCTGTAGTGTGACTGCTGGTGCTTATCCACGTCTCCGCAGAGAGCTATCCCCACATCTTGCACATACTGCAGCGATCAGATTAGTGCGTGGTTATTGCTGCTTGTTTAAAACGGAGTGTGCGAGCTGCCTGTGTAGATGTCAGCTGTATTGATCACATAAGTGGCAGTTAAGCCATCAGTCATTGTCGGGCCGCCGTTCTCAGGTTCACCTGCAGAGTGTGTCCCCGCAGTGCCCTGCTGACTGGCAGGTCTGCAGATGTGATTAAAGCTGGTTCAAGAGGTTGCCGTGGTGCAGCTTATTGTATCAGTGCTGACATTATAACACACACAAAAGATGCAGCCATTTTCTTTTCAGCCCTTATCAACACACTGCTGGATTGTGTGAATTCCATTTGAACATTGCGTCGCACCTTTTTTCTGTTTGTGAAGAAAGTTGTCGTACTTTGAACTGGGAGTTAAAAATCCAATTATTTTGATATCGTTCAGCGTAAATTAATCTAACAACATTAAATGTGTCAAAAGAGCAGAACACTCTGGTGTTCCATTTATGAATACACAAGGTAATGTGCTTTGCTAAATTATATTAAATCCAGACACAAACAGCAACAACAGGGAGCACTGAAGACAATCTGTCAAATGGAATTTATATGTTGGAGTAAAAGTAAAAGCTGCAGCACTCTCGGGTTTAACTCTGACATGAACTGTTCAATACAAGACCACACACACACACACGCACACACACGCACACGCGCACACACTCACAGACGAGCACAGAAGCAGTTCATTCCTGTTGGTAAGGTTATCTGCTGAGAAGTCTGGCAACAGGAGAGCGTGCCTCAGTGAGTGTTCCAGTCGAAAGCATTTGATTTAGTTCTCGGGGCAGAGATCATAGTCACACAGACAGGATTAATTAAGGTGTGTAGACACATTTTCTTAATAACAACATAAAAACTGAACAGTGGTAGAATAATTCAAGGTAATTTCTTCAGGGTAGAAACCTTGTGCATCAACTATCTTAGGCAGAACTTAATTATCTTATTTTGTTCCAATATTTCAAAGGATATACATCTCAGTCATCTACACTGCATATGCGATGCCTTAATATACCAATGAGCAGTTTTAGGTCGAACAAGCTTAACAGTAACGAGTATAGAGACGCTGGTCCCGTTTAGCCAGGTGCTGGAGTGTTTTTTAAAACATTTCTGGGCGTCAGGCAATATAACTTGAAGAAGGCAACGGCAAAGTTCACGAAAGAATAATATATTCATGAGTTTTATGAACATCACAAAACAATGCAGGTCATTCCAGTCTCAACTTTAGCGAGCAGAACAAACACAGCGCCTTCCACCCGGGTCAGGGTGTCAAGTGTCACTTTTAAAGGTCAGACAGCACCTTGTTTTAACCACCTTGTTAACTTGTTGTTTTTCTTGTCAACACTGACAAAACCTGGGACATGGCACAGTAAATTTTTACAGGAAACAGGAAAGCTGACCAAGGTTCATCTGGGTACCAAGGTTGCTCAACTGTTGTTGGACCACAGTGCGAAAATTGTCAGGAAAGGGTCAATTAAATCACTGAAGAGTTTGCCGTACATTAAACCTGTCAACAACAGATTCTCAGATCGACTGTTGCGAGGTCATCTGCAGGCACAAAGTAAAGGAACAAGTTAACAACACACACCATGCCCGTCCATAAGTATGCAGAAGAGCCAGTCAATGTCGTTCAAGACGAGCACTGACGGCGTGCTCAAGGCTTATCTGTTAAAGGTACAGTGAACCGCGGCCCACTTTATCCCGGCAGGCCACGCTAGGATAAGTCTGAGCTCAGAGAGGAGAGGGGCGCAGGGATGTCAGGCCAGGATCTGGTTTCAGATCAAGTGGGATAAACCCTGCAAAGACACACGCGCACATACACATTTAAACTATATACACACACCACACTCTGTATTGGATGTACAGACAAGCAAACATGGAAAAGGTTGTCCGCAAAGAGCATTTAAGTTGTTTGCAGCAATGCAGACAGACGTAGTATACACACGCATAAAATATCAGTGCCTGCGCACAATGACAGTCCTCCCACAGCTTCAGGCCTGCCTTTCTCTTTTCCTGGTTAGGAAATAGAGCAAGACCCCTGATGCCCATCCCACCATCTAATCCCCTCTCCTTTAACAATAGGCCCGGTCAGGCTGGAGGAAGTGTGAGCAGCCCCTGCGTCTTTTATCAAAGTCAAACAACAGAACAACACAGCTCATTGCTGAAGGTCTATGGCTCCTGCTCATATCTCTGCGCTCAGCTAAAGCGGAATCAATGGCTTCTGTCTGAGTGATAAGAAATGGAGCATAATGGTCAGCTGTGCAGCCTGTACGTATTTCTTGTGTGACAGTTAGGGTTGAGGAAGCATGGGCAGATTGGGGATCAGTGCCGAAGGAGTGGCTGGTACCTGGAGGTCAGAGATAAGACTGGTCCCACAATGCTCTCTGAGATAAGTGTTCTGAAGTCATGACCTTTTTATGTGTGAGAAGGGAAGGTGGAGCCAATCAGTGAAGAAACTGGTCTTGCATGCCGCGCGGTCTGAAAGCACAAGACAGAGGCTGTTCTGACGGAAAAATGAAGCGAGGATGGAAAAAGAGAATCCCAGCAGGAATCTTGGTGCGCCTCACCAGAAGGATCTCTAAGTATGTCACCATCTCTGTGTGGTCTGCGGCATACTCCCTGGATATTATTGTATTTCAATCTTTCTCCTGTTCTCTGATCTTCTTTTTCTCTGCCTGCACATCCTTTTGTATCTTCTTGCACACTGAGTGAAGCACATGTCTGGAAATAGCTGACTGGGGTCTTCTTAAAGACCAAAAAGACTTGAACGGCATAAGATCGAAGAGTATTTGATAAATTGCGAACATGTGACGAGCAACAGTCTGTTGCCCTGGTGAGCTACAGTGACAACAGCTTTCATTAACCAGGGAGTAAAAGAAACTTCTTTTTCGCTGAAGGGCAAAGCTTTAACACAACACAGCCAATTAGGATCAATGCTTCTGAAATCAATTATGCATGCACTTTACTGTACAGGACATGTGATATATGTGCAGGACCCCTGAGGCTTATTGGCTGAAGCGAAGCAGCAGGGCTCACTGTGTGTTTAACTTTTGTAAGTGGAGAGGCAGATCTCTTCCCTGCTCTATAGCCTGCTGTAAGGCTCAGTAACTTCCCTTCCAATCCCATTACCCAACTGCATTTGTGGTCCGTTATCGACAGCATTTGATCACTAAAAGCTCAATGAATGTTTGTTTTGTCTTCCCCTCCCCGTTTGATTCTCAGCTCATATCAAACAGTTCAATTTCTTTTTTGCCGGCTGATCGTTTCTACGCCTCCATTCTCAGCAGGAGCCTCTTTTGATGCTTAAGACAGCCGCGTTAGTGGCTTCCTCCGAATCAATGACAGCCAGCCACAGCACACATTAACATACACATCCACGGTATCGTCTCCGGTGTAACTCGTCCTCGTCCATGCGCACACAAGCGCACACACGTTTGTGTCATCTCTGTCAATAAAGCGTTCGGGAAAAAAGATTTACATTTATTCATTAGCCCATCCATCAGCACCAGGCTCAGGCACGCACATACTCTGTGGCACAGAAACACAATCTCTCGCCCACGCAACCACAGAGGAGACAGGCCACACATCAAGCTGTGGCGCACAGTGCAAGCGAGTTAACTTTATGCCCATCTAATTAATAATGCAGCCTCCAGTTATGCATGATCCGCAGCCTGGAGGCGTCATCCGATACTGTGTTAGTGAGTGTGCTCATCTCGCATACTTTGGAGGGTTTGTATGTTGAGGCAGGACTCTCACAGATGCAATTACAGGCACAGGAGTGTGTCCCAATTCCTTTTACGGGGCTAAAACTCCACAGTATATTAATACCTGTCTTCACAGTAATGTGCTTTTGCAGAAATTGAACTTTTAATGTAAATCTGTCTGTTTTTTTGACAGATCAGGTGATCGCTAACAGGCATCAACAAGCCAAAGTGTTTTTCCAAATATATTAATTCACAACCTCCCTGCAGCTGTTTCATTGATATCCCTTTTCCCCCAGCAATAATTAGCTCCTCTATTTCCTCTGTCCATGTACAATTCACTTCAATATGGGATCATTTTAAAGATGAAACAAACAAGCACACACCATATTTAAAACATGGTGAGAATTAGTGTGAAAGTGAGCCACAGCTGAGTTTGTTAGGCTCAGGTGTACACTGTCAGGCTAGGGTTAATATCACGTTAGTTGTTAGACTGGTGAGCCTCAATGTGTGAACATGCCAACATGAGACGTTCCTTAAGCTGAAAAAGATGCTTCTTCTCGTCTTGAACTGAAGAGATTTTGATCTGCTTGTAATTCTGGATAAGAAGTCAGGGTATCGGCAATTATCAGTTACAGCATCAATTCTCCAGGAAAATGGATGTCTGTACCAAATGTAATGGCAATCCATGCCATGCAATATTTCACTCTGGGCCTCAGTGTTTCACACACCAAGCAAAAAAAAAAAACAGTCTAGTACATTAGAAATGAATGGGGCTGACGTGAGTTTAAAAAAAGGAGCAGTTCTCCCTAAACGCTGGATTTCCAACATACAGTATGCAAAATAAGCCCCTATTTTGCAGAAGTCGTGTAATGATTTATGTTATTCTTGGAGAGAAAATGAAACAAGTCAAAGAAAATCAAAGTCCCGTGGTCTTGATGATATTTGAATACAATCAGAGCTAAAAGGCTTCCCAGTGGACTGGCAGAGCTGGAAGACGCTGCTTTGAGAAACTAGGCTAGCAACTACAAAACATCACTCGAAAGCCGTTCCCTCCTGAATACTGTACAGCTAGTGTGTTTAAACATCTGCATCTATTATGTACTGTCTACAAGGAAATCACCTATAGTGCAGCATATAGAAAGCAAAAGACCGTAAGGAGCACTCTGTAAAGAACCATGGAGCTATATTCATGTGTGTGGCTTCTCTTATTTAAACATTTGAAAGAAAGTCATTTTTCCAAATGCAATAATCCTGCAGTTTTGAGCAAAATGAGAACAGTCCTCCGCTTTCAGTCTCCATATACTCTCATCTGAGGTCCTTGTTGGCTGCGAGACTGGTGTCGGAACCCACACATTTGGATGACAGCTTTGTGAGAATTTCTCATGAATGGCAGAAATCTCTCTCTATTTTGTTATTCCCTAGCAGAGCTTCTATAACCACTTCAGTTCTTTTTGCGCAGTGTTTTGACTGCCTGAAACAGAGTACTACTGCAGCCTAACTACTGTTACTTAACGAAAAAAAACACAAAAAAACACGACCAAAGTCTGGAGATTGAAATGGCTCAAATGCACATTCAAAATCCCAATAATGTCAGAGTCGAAACACTTGAAATGCCATCCACAAATACCTCCCCGTAACACACAATCACACTCCAACGCAGAAACCACATCGCACTTTTATAAAAAAGGCTATTACAGAAAGCCAAAAGCTGGTTACACGCGATCAAATCAAGTGAGCAAACACATTCACTGGCGATTCCAAAGTAGATTTACGTTTACGTGCGACTGAAAACATGTAAAAAAAAAGAAATGGAGAGGAGAAAGAAAGGTATGCGAGAGAATGAATGCAGATAAAAACAGGTCATTTTTAACTCAAATACTTAATCAGTATTGCAAATGTATTTCAAAGTAGTGTATTCATACTGCACACTCAGCTCTTCCACTATCGACACCTTGATATCCTGCACTATTCATGAAGTGTTTCCTGATTCTGATTCTGATTCTGCGGTCGGAGTAGTGGCTCTGCTCCACTGACAGTTAAAATAAAAACATCAGAGAGGCAGTTAGTTCAGATGTAGCCTACCAGAGGTCTGAGAGAGGTCACAGTTAATTTGCACATCAGCCAAGGAATTCCAATACATCTAATTGACTGAGTATCAAACTGCAGCCTCAGCAAACAAAAACGTAAACGTGATTCAGAGTACCGCGTGTCGTTGCATCGAGCTTTCAGCTCACCTCAGGAGCTTGCCATGTATTTTTCAGCAGCAAGGAATGTGATGCCATCCTGATCACTGACAAGAAAACACTGTTAACCATTGCTTGATATGATACGTATATGTTCAGCTTTACGTATAAAACGTGCCTTTAGGAGATGAGTCACAGGTAACAACTACAATAATGCCAATAATACACATATACTGTCTGTTCCCATATATTATCTGTATTGCTCCTGTTCACCGAATAGCCATTCAAAACATGTTTTTATACACACAGTGGGCTTCTGTCATGTGTCATATGCACCAAAAATATGAATATTTAACAGATTCAGTGTGGACAGAGAGCGTCTGACGCTTGCCTGCTGTTGGGCTACGGTGTAAATTACACCGCCCAAGGTAAGACTCTTTTTAGGAATGGGGACAATAATTGAGCCGTTTTCTGCACACATTTATACATTCTCCTTCATTCTCTGTTGCAAACATATACTGTAATTTCAAGTGCCAAGAAGCTCATAATCATGTACCACAGAACCTGTGAGCGTAACAGTCCCGTCAACGCACTCGTCCGTGATTTATGCACATTTTTTCCACCAAACGAAAAAAGGTGCTCAAGAGAAGGGCCAAAGCTGAACCACACCACAAACAAACATTGTCCACTGTATCTCTTGCTCTCTCTTGCTCCTTTTTCTCGCCATATCTCCTAGCTCTCAATCTCTGGCATGGTTTCAACACACCTCTGGCATGAGGTTGTCCATATGACACTATCAAATGACAACAACTACATAAAGAGTAAGAATTGCGAGGCGGAGACAGAGAGACAGAAAAATGGATGAGGAGGGTGTTAGAGGGGATGATAAAAATACAACAACAAAAAAAGAAAAAAAACACCACTGCAGGAGCAGAGTGGTCTTATCATCTCAAGTGCTGCATGTAAGCCTTGCCCATCTGAACAAAGCGACCGCAGACTGCCAGAGGAAGTGAAAGCAGAGAGAGGAGGCGAGAGGCGAGAGCCCATGACAGGAGGAGACAAGACAGTGGGGAACGGGGAGGTGAGACGGCAAAGAGAAGTGATGAGGAAAGAGTGGGGACGGGAGCCTAACGCCAAAACTGAGAAAAGTTGATGGGAGGTTAATGGTACATGAGCAGCATGAGCCAGGGAGGCAGAGGAGAGCGAGAACAATATGAAAAAAAAAGAAAAGAAGAGAAGACAGCGGTTGAGAAATGCGGTGAGGAATCCAGTAATTACTACGAGCGAGACCACTGTTGCATGCAGGGATTAATCTAGGCCCCCATTCAATTGTTCAGCTTCGAGTCTGACCCCTTTCAAAACCCTATCCCTGTAGTTTTTCAGTCCTTCCTGTCATTGTTCACACGCCTGTTCCTCATTTTCTTTTTCATCTGTACTGTTTCTCTCTCTCTTTTTTTTTTGTTGGTCTACTCTGCTTTGTTTCATTCCCACCTCACCACTCTGGATCCACTTCAATCCACTCATCCTCACCGCTCGCTTTGTTGTTTCCTGTCGTTTCCCCCCC
>OMLP01031197.1:0-15512 GCA_900302685.1 Spondyliosoma cantharus
TTGTCGTGATAAAGTAACTATCAGAAAAGTAACTGTATGAAAGAAGTATGGAAAGTAAGAGTACTCATTGCTGTAAAATGTCAGTGTTTCAATATTATATATATGGTGTTTTGGATTACTGTCACTGTTGCATGAATCTGCTCATTTTTAACAACAACATGCTTTTGTATAGTTAAATCCATAGTAATGCATCGTATTCTAGAAGATCATCATGTAGGTTACATCCTCAGTACACTGAGGCAGTTCCCCTCCCGCGTGTGGCCGTGGCTCCAGCGCCTCTAACTGACACGCCCCCAGCGTTTCACAGCAGAGAGAAGAGCTTGTTTTTCCATGATTTTGAGACCTAATTTTATATACTTAGCAATTTTTTTAATCTTTCAAATTTGTCTCAGTGGTCAATGACATGTTTCTGTGGTGTGACAAAGTCATCACACAAATTTATTACTGCTTTATACGGACTTTAAGTACAACTTTTAGGGACTTGTAATTTGCGCAAGTGTTTCAAGTTTATGCTACTTTGTACTTCTACTTCTTAATACTGATAGACTTGCAGATTGCTACTGCATTAGAGCCAAAGTAGTGCATGTTTAATTTATTCATTTATATTATTAATTTATTTCATCGGCAATTGTATAAAAAACAAAACCAACACAGTCTAAGAATCAGGAAAATGCTTGATAACAAGTCCGATAATTGGAGGCGCCAAGTATATAATTTATACATACATGTAAAAAACTCACTTTTACCAATTAGTATTTTAATGCAAAGTATTTCTAAGTATGACTTTGGGGTACTTTTTACAACACTGCATTTTAATGCTGAATTTTCTTTTTTTTTTATGTTTCTCACATCCAATGCTGTCATTGCTGTAAGTCAACTCAACACAAACATGCATCGGTCCAGAGAGATTAATGATCATTCAAATTAACATTCATTGCTGTCACAATTGCTTGATTTCAGTTTTTGTGTTGTGATACATGCGGTTAATCATGCTGACATGTCGGGAAGTGACACACTGTTAAGCAACAAGGTAATGACGCTCATTTCGTGCCAACAGGCTGCTTTCTCTGCCCGCGCTGCATTTTCTCCTAAACCTTTGTCCTACCCGCTGCCAGCCAGCCTGATTTTTCTTTTGGTAACCATCCACATAAGAAATCGCTCAGTGTTTCTTTTGTGACAATACTAAAGCAATAATTACGAGCCCAACACAGCATTTTCATCATTAGAGTGGAGCCTTGATGGATGTGGCTGTTTCAGAATTCAGGGTTCAGCCTTTAATTACCTTTGAGTGATTGCTTTCCTCCAACAAAGCACAATGGTGCTTGTTAAGGAAGACATAATTAAATAGCAATTCTAATTACAAAAAGCAGTGCATGTGATTCTGTTGTGCCCTCCTAAAAAGGTTCATTTGCTAGAGTCAGCTCGTAACAAATCCCAGGAAGCGTTTATGAATACAGTGTATATTTAGCTCCATTCAAAGCTGGCCTGGCTCTCACAGCCTGCACCGCTGTGAGTCAGAGTTTGAATGTTACCTGAGGAAAACTTGGCACAGCTGCTCAGCAAGCGATGGAAAATGAAAAAGCCCAGTTAGTGCCTATGGGTGAGAAACAATTATGGGTTTGTGTTCATTACAATGGTGTACAAAGGGAATGAAAATTCCTTAGCTGAGGGTTTTACCATCAAAATGCCAAGAGTAAAATGAATGTAATTAAGCCCTCAAATACCTCCGGCTTTTGTAACAAAGCTGTTTTACTGCCTTTAGCAGCATGCAAGTACTTTGCTGAACACTAAGTGGTCGATACAAGAGCTTTGGCTGGGAATGACACTGGACTCATTCACACATGATACAACATGTCATTGTATCATGTTGCATGGTTGTTTACCGGTCCAGAGATATTGCTCATTTAGATGCTATAATGAATGTAAGCCTCCATAAACAGAAGATTAGAGCTCCCATTACACCGCAGTGTTGTGTCACAGAGAAGGAATCACAGTTACGGCCACTCACAGTCCCTCGCCATGTCTTTTTCTCTCACAACACAATATGAGAAAAAGATGTTATCAGCCATTTTAATATGCTAATTGTAATGATGTCCTGGACAATTCATTATTTCCTTTATTAGGTTAATGCCAGTCATGAAAGGGGTTAAGTTAAAAGGTTTTTAGGCTTTGACAAAACTGATATATTGTCATTGTCATAATCTGTATATATCAGTGGTTTTTTTTTGGTGAAATTGCATGACATCTTTTTCTGAGGGTCTAAGGACAGAGGGTGTTGTAGCTGATTTTAAAGCAGTTAGGATGGTTGTGATGTGTGATTTGAGGTCATATAAATAAGATTTAGCTTGAGACTTGAAATATGGATCATGATAAAGACACAGTATTTTGTACATTTGCATGCTGAATGTGCTGCCAGCTATCATGAACCAGAAGTGAATTTAACTTATTTTAGAATAAAACATAACAATATGTGTTTGTTTGTGTGCTTGTGAAGGCTCAGATACCTCCCTGAGGTGCCACTCCTAAAAACACATTAAAACCCAACATTTCTACGCTGTATGGCTTCTGATGAAAAAAACGTCTCCAGAAAATGAAAGAACACACTTCAGAAAGCAGGTTCACGACTGTTTACAGTGTAATTGCAGTCTCATCCACTGAACTACAGAATTATGTATGAAGATACTTACTGTCTACAAATTAGAATTAGAATATAGTATGAGCAGAATGAAATTTTATTTCGAAAATATATAACCAGGAATCACACAAAATGTTAATAATCCACTAAAACAGAACACTATACTGAAATTGTATCAAGATTCAAGCAGAACTGAAGATATTATCTGTTTGACACACATTCTTCCTTTTTTCTTGTCATAGCCTGCACCTACATTACTCACAATGCAGCGTGGCTGCTAACAAGCTAAGTGTCACTAAGGCTAATGTAGCCTTTAGCTAGCCTCACACAGAGATGAGGAGCAGGTGGCAGAGGTATGGGAAGCTCACTCTCTTTCTGACTCCACATCCGTGGATTCATTCAAGTTTTCAGCCCTTACCATTGCCTCAAGTGACATCACTTGAGGCAATGTATCAAACTCAAAGCAGCGCCCTCTGGACCCACAAAAGGCTGTATACAACTTTTTTTAACAATGCAGTTGTTCGCCCGAGACCTGTTAACAGACTTTGATGTGTAAAATCAGCTTCAAGTTGTGTAAGCATTGAATGTTTTGCAAGAAGAGTCGGCTCAGTTTGTCTGTTTCTGTGCTGTGATAAATCCTCTATAATATTTAATATTTTTATATGATAAATATCTACAGTGGTACATTAATACTCTAATAAAATACTCAATAGATACTTAGCTGAATAGATGAATGGGGGATAAGCTTTAGAATTCTAAGATACCAGATTTTATAGGAAAATTCACTTAATGCGACCGACAGTAACGCGACCTTTTTGTGATGTTCCTGAACAGTTGTTGCAGCATAAACAGCATGTGTTTGCACTGACGATGTCACACACACAGTTTTGTTATGTCTGCTGGATATCAGGAAAATAAAGCGCTAGCGAACCATCCATATCAGCCTCAGGATATTTGGACACACAACTCTGCTGTTTAGGCCTCAGCTCTCGTGTGAAAACAGTGACTGAATTCATGAAGATCACAAGTGGCTGTGTGTGTGTGTGTGTGTGTGTGTGTGTGTGTGTGTGTGTGTGTGTGTGTGTGTGTGTGTGTGTGTGTGTGTGTATGTGCGCGCGGCCCTTTTGTTTGCCGTGGGTGTGCGCTTGTTTGTGAAAATTACCAAGTGTTTTGTTCCTCTCTGACATGGAGTATTAATAAGCAGATGTCAGAGCTGCAGCAACAGCGCGGAGAGCCACTTGTGAGTTCAAGAGGAACAACAGAAATCTCTGAAGGCTATGAGCCTATTAGACACAGCATGTTTTATTTCATGTGGATTTTGTTATTCTATCAAACCCATAGTCAGGCATGCCCTTGCAGTATATCTGAGCTCTACATTTCCCCCAATTGAAAACATCTTCATTGAGATACATAAACATATTTAAACGTCCTATTTGGCTCTCCATTCTGGTCCTGTCTGAGATCTGATTTTCCTCACTTTGATGTTAACGTTCATATTCCTCCTCCTCCCCGGCACCATGTGTCCCTCGTTACATCACGTCATGCCAACGAACAATCAGTTTGTCAAAACACATCTCTGAGAGCTCCTAGTGAAGAGAAGGGATGAGAAAGGCAAGTGAGGGGAAGAATGGCTGGAAACAGAAGACACTGTCAGGAGTGTTATTAAAGCAGTAACAGATAGCCGCTCTTAGCATCGCACGGCCAGCGGCTCCAGGGCCTCACCCCCGTAGCACCTTCCCCTTGATGTTAGCACCGGGCCGCTCTGGGACCGGATCGGGGCGGCTCAATGAGTGACAGCTTCAATAAGGCTAATTACAGTGGGCTGCAGGGCCCAGTTATGTTGTCTGGCGACTCCACCCACTGTGGAGCCAGAGCGACTGTGTTAACTATGGTGTTAGACCAAGGTAGGCATCAGTAAGCCACCGCTGGACCTCACAGCAGTAAACACACACACACACACACACACACAGTCAGGCACAGAGGGATCCACACAGGTTAGTTCATCGTCACACTCGCATGAACATAGATGCACACTTTCATTAAAACATTACTGAGACAAATGATGACCCTCACTATTTGCCAAGTAAACACACTTTTGCTTCTCACTGAGTCTATGGGCAGGAATCATCCGAAATGTGAAACTTTTGGGGTTTATAGCTTTGATTTTTATGGAATAGAAACCAAGGAGAGCTCTTAAGATCCATGGACGTCAGGTCAAGTAGTAGAGCCCGGAGTCCAAAATAAACCTGCTGGAATACAACTGGAATAAACTGCCAAAAAAATATTAGATGATGATGATGATGATTATTAAATGTGACAATTTTTAAAACCCAGGTGAAAAACATTTCTCTGTTCATGTGCCTGTTACTGCACTCTAACATTTGTACTCCTACTGTTTTTTAATTCTAGAAGTAGACCTCTGGGCTCTGTGTGCTTCTGGTGCCTGTGGCAAAGCACTGCTGGTGGGCTTCTGCTCTGTGGTTCTGTTTTCATAGTTTCAGAAGAGAAAGAAAAACAGTTGAGCATATTTCCTGTATGTTTATATTCTATTCTATGTTATTTGTATTTCTTCTTATTATTGACCTGCCTTGTAATGTTGTTTTTAAGTATTTTATGTATTTTATTTTATTTTTAATCATATTATATATACGGATGTTTCTTTTGCAAAATAAGCTTTATTAGAAAACATGCTACTGTTGATACCAGCAGTGGTGAAATGTAACAAGCAACACTTACTTGAGTACTGTAGTTAAGTGCAAAAATGAGGTGTTTCTTGTAACTACTTTATTCTTCTACTCCACTACAACTCAGAGAGAAATATCGTAGTCTTCTCTACATTTACCGGAAAGCTTTAAAGATTAAGATTGTACATCAACAGGTATAACAAGTTTATACAAAATATGTTTATGAACTAAACTACCCAACAGTATGTATACTACTAATGAAATATCTGTCTCACTAAAAAGTGGGGTTTTTTTTGCGTAATGAGGACTTTTACTTCTAACTAAGTATTTGTAATTTGCAGTAGTGCTATTTTCCTAAACGCACAGTTTGGTATTTCTGCTTTGAGTTGTTGTTTTCATTATTACACAACCAAAATTGCTGAAGAAGATCTATCTATATGTCTCCTTCACCAAGTTCCTCTCTCACTTTCTGACTCTCTCATGAAAGTTATAGAGACTGATAACCAAAAAGAACCCACAGATACCTAGATAAAATCACAGATTTCGTTTTGTTTCACAACTCAATTAAAATATAACAAAGGTCCAGCTGTTTTTAACATTTTAATGCAGAAATGTTCCATATGTCTTTCAGCAAAACATCTAAACAATTCTTCCCAAAGAAACTATTTTGCAGATCCTGATGCACTTCGTCTTCATCAGTTGATTTGCGCTTAAACTGCATTGAGCTGCGCCTCTGCTATTTTCCCCTGAATATTAACGTTTCATTTCATATGTATGCCTTGTGAAAAATATCTGGTATTTGTTTAAGGTGAGGTGCAATAAAATACTGTGGGAAAGCCTGCGTGCAGTCCTGCAGCACTGAGGGGGAGTCAAACTGTTTAAGCTCAATGCCGGGAATCGCAGTCATTTCTGTGTGATCTGTGTGTGCATGTGTGTGTTAGACATGCCAAACTAAAGACTAAAGAAACTCACCATGTTTATATACAGCATCTGAATGTCTTTGGTTTGGCATGTTTACACTGTGTTCATATTGCTTTCATGCTCATCTCTGCCCCCCTCACACATCATCTGAGAAATCTCAACAGTTATCACTGACTTGCCGCACTTTGACTTATTATTTTCTCAGATATGTTGTGCCATTTTTAGATTGATGACATTGTTAGGAGACTGAAAAGCTCTCCTTTGGCTTTCTTAGCCATTGCCAGCAGCCAAACTGCACTGCTTCCCATTAATTATGAATCAGGTGCAGTCTTTCCTGTTTATATAAAAACTGGAAATTATGCTTAATTAGAATTCTGCTTAATGACTGTCATTAAAGCATATTGCAATTCATTATGGTACATTATAATTATTGTTTGCTCATCACAATAACCACGCCAGCATGTTGGTTCATTCATCATTACACAGAGCTTTAGTTCCATCAAGAACCTGATGTTTTTCTGGTGCCGTGGTCGGACCACCTCAACGATTCCGAATCTGTGTGTTTAGACAGTTTTTAAAAATGACTTCAGGCCATCCATGAAAGACATTAATTGTCTAATCCAATTCGTTCCCCGAGCTACATGACACGACACATCAGCAGCGTTGAAGACGTCGGCCAGCCAGCCTGGGCTGGGCCGCGATGTCTGTGGGTAGGCCGGTGTGGGAGGCTCATTCCACAGTGGAGCCAGGACTGTTTAGAGGCCTGTTGTGTCTGGAGTCTCTCAGGTCACTTTAATATCAGCCCAAGGCCTTGAGTCAGCCCCCATGTCGCTGCAGCAATTACAGGAGGATCCCCCTCGTCTTTCCTCCTCCCTCTCTCTGCTGCTCTTCCTCACCCTCGCCGCTTTGTTGTGTCTACTAAACTGGGCTCTCGCATTCTTTCTTCATTTGCTTCCTTTTCTGTTTCTTCACAACATTTTAATCGAACATTAAACACAAAGTATGACATAATATTCTCTGCAGAGATCCGTTTTTTTTACTACACCCTCAAACATTGCAACTCTGGAGGAGACCTGAGTGAGAACCGTTAACCCAGAGTGCCCTTTTTTCAACCATCTCTTTCTTAACTCACTGTTTACTCTATCAGTGATCTGCCAGCAAACCAAGCTGCGTACACAAGCCGTCCCCGTGAGCTTGCATGTATACAATAATGCTTTGAGGGGATTGGGCCCTTTTAACTTCAGTCAGCGCTGCATCCTGATATCCTGGTGTGACTGGTTTGAGGGGGTAATTCACTCCACCAGAAACGCAGGCTTTTTTAGAGGTTCCACATGTTCCTTGGCACCAGACAGAAGAGAGGCCGGTAGGTTTCATTAATTGTGGCAACATTCCTGTAGCGTTGTCAGGCAGTTTTATTAGTATTAGCGTTGGCCGCGGGCTGTCATTATGCCTCATTTAGAGTCCGAACCCTTCCCATGGCTGTCAGGTTATAAATGAGAATGTTGTTAACCACTAACTACTTAATCGTCAAATCAATAAAGCCATTTTAATATTATGGACTAATTGATCCAATCAAGCAAACCACTGAATATGTTATAGTGAAATTAGTTTTCTCATGCCAAGTATCTACAAAAAAGTTGCTCCAAAGTTTTAAACCATCTAGATGTCTCAAGGTTTTTATTTACAAAAATATACTAGAATTACAACAAATTGCGAATGACGATTTGAAACCAAACTATGTGCATCCAATACACTCGTTTACAGAGATAAAGGGACCAGAATATTTGCAGGTCTCCCTTGTCAAACATCCCAGAAGAAACGTCAAATGCTCCTTTAATCCAGGCAACTCACTGGCTGGATTCATTGCAGCAATCATCCTAATAACAGTAAATCCTCAATAATTGACATGTCAAAATTACTTTCAAAAATTGACTCCCCCACAGACAGAGACCTTTTAAACAGGCGGCGATGATCCTGCAGGTTGTAAATGAAAAGCAGATTGATTGCTCCAGCAGGCATTAACCCCACCTCTGGTTTGATCTCTTCGGGTCAGGCCCAGCTACCGAAACAGTCGCGCTTCTGACTGGTTTGATCCGAGCCTGTTGACAAGGTCAGCTGTAACCGGCCGAGTGGTTGTCATGACTGACTGCAAAGCTCTCCAGACTCATCTGGGCAATCATTTGTCAGCATGTGGAATGTGAGGGTTAGTTGAAAAAGGGCCAGAAATAAGAGAGAATTACATTTGATAGTCTTATGTTGGCAACAAATTGCTTTAAAATGGTTGCATTTATAAGCATTTTAATGTATTGTTCCATTAAAAAGAATAAGTGAATCAATATCCAGTCTGCCCTTTTGCCCTTTTATTTTCTTATTTCTGGGATTCGACTTCTAACTGGCACCATGTGACTTATTCAAGCAGAGAAATGTGACTAGTTAGCGGCGCTCATTGTGGTCGTCTGGACATGATTTGTTTGCACCAATAAAAGCGGGCAGGAATTGTTTGTTTTTAATGACCATGTTATCCACCGTGGAAGCATGAAATTTTATGTCTTTTTTCCGTTGAGACCTCCAAAATCACCTCGGGATGAGCTAATGAAACTGAATTACACTTTATTAGCAATACATTTAGTCGTCTCAAGTGTATGAGTAAATATTTGACTTTGATCAAGTGTGTTTATGTGCTTGTTGCATGCGAGCACATGCGCCATCCGTTTGTGCAAGATTTGCCCGAAGAAGCCAAAGAAATCCTGACATCATTGTGACTTGGTCAGAGGACGATCACAGCAAACTGCATGCTGTAATGGCCGCTAATTCATGTTTTACCACTGTGTGTGTGTGTGTGTGTGTGTGTGTGTGTGTGTGTGTATGAGCCCTGGCTCCCTGCTCACTCAGCGTTGAGACGTGAGGAGTGAACGAGGAGCTCTGCTGCCATCCCACTGCAGATCAAACACACACCAGGCGGCGCGAGGACAACAAACAGTCAAAACAGAACCTGATCTCAGGGGCAATTACCAGTGTTTGCTTAATCTTTGGAACGTGCTGTCGAAAACCCAGGGTCATTGACGCTGCTTGACTCTCCCTTTTTAGCCGGGGCGAGAATGGGGATTATTACTCATTAGGACTTCACAATTTGGAGATGTTGGGGTAGAGGGGGGGTGTGTGTTTGGGCATGATTCCCCTCATTAAACACCCAGAGGAGGGAGAGAGGGTGGTGTGTGTATGTTCGAAGGCCAAAAAAAGAAAAAGAAAAGTAATGATATGTTTTAAAGTTAAAGGATCAATTGCTCTAAACGGACAACACTTTTTCTACATTTTCCTCAGCTTACTTCTCAGACTCTGTTTCGTTCTGACACTGACACTCTTTCGCCATTTTTCATCGTTAACCCGCTGGCAGTACTCTCCCACCGATTCAGTTACCTGTTTGTTACCTCAGCGTCAATTAAAGCTATTTGAAACCTCAGTCACCCAAAGGCTCCTGCACCATACAATTAAGGTGGCGTGAGACCTGGGTTTACTTCACACTAATTCCACGCTGCCTTTTAAATGACAGCGTCAAGGGCCCTGGAGGGTTGTGTGAATGGGTTTATTGGATAGCTGAGGATTTATAATTACCTGAAAGAGTAATTGCAACTAATTCCACCCAGCCTTCGGGACATTACAAGTTAGGTGTTTAACTGAAAGCCGAGGCGTTCAGTCTCTGATTGCCTATAAACCGCTATGCATGCTGGGAAGTTGGAAAGAAGTGTCCCTGAACTCATGTCAGTGAGTCGTGTGGATATGACGCATGAAATCACTGTAGTAATAGATGTTTTTGTTTTTATTGATAAACCTCTGCATTTATCCATTTGGTTATTACAATAGCATGTCGCACGATGTGTTATCGGCGACAGAACCAAAACTTGATTTCTTCCTTACCCTGACCAAGTGATTTTTTTTCATGAACCTAACCATACCATGAGCACAGCGTTGTCACAACATAGCACTGAAAATTGAAATTGGAAATGTAATGCTACAGGGATAAAGACATATTAAGGTTCAGCATATATCTGTGGTTTGAAACATACATTGCCAGCATGTATTCCGGCGACTTGGTTGCCAAAAGGACTTAATTAAAAATCAAATAGAAACAGGCCGCTGAAGTCCTGACATTACCTCCTAGCTAGCTATAGCTGCTGCTTTCACTAGTAACTCAATGGAATTCTTTGTTTCCCCATCTGTCTTTCCCAATAAAATGAATTAACATGGTCCCAAGGTTTATCATCTATGAAGTTAATGAGCATCTACTACAAAATTTGTTACAGAAGTGACATTTTTCATGATTTTAACAAGGATAAACAAGGGTTTATTTGTCAGCATATGAAAAACAACAGCTCCCATGAACATTTTCCAGCAGAGCAGCTCACGTACTTAGGTCATTATGACGTAACTCGGTGTCTTCCGTAATATCCATCAGCGCTCTCTCCTACTCACAATTTTTTTTTTTTTTTACAACCTTTTAGCAGCTTTAGTTTAGCTGCTTTGCTGTCTACAACATGGTCTCGCCCTGGGGCTCAGCGTTTCTGTCGAGTTGGTGAAGTTAAAACACGCACTGGTCTATGACTTATGGGAGTTGTTGTTTGTTGAAGGCCACCGAAAACACACATGCGAGCTCATTTCACATTGGCTCTGTAAACTAAATTCAGGAAGTGTGTTACCTTTTTCTTAAGTTTGTTTTCAAGGTTCCTCCCTTCTTCCGTATAGGATCTCGCTCGCTCTCCTCTCTCTCTCTCACACACAGACACACACACACACACACAAACATGTTGTGGTCATGTAGTGACTAACCCGGGGGATGAGAAGAGGTTTCATGCTGACAGGATGTCAGTGCTCAGTGGGAGATGGCTAAATAGTGGGAGCATCAAAGGACGACTAAATCAGCTCCCTTCCACCGCAGCACAGTCACCGCATTCCTCCAAGGTACAGATATGAAAGGAAGTATGTGCTTTGTAGAAAAAAAAAAATGTACAACCCAAAGATAAGATTTGAGTGTCTTCAGCAGTTAAAAGTTTTTTTTACAGTGGAATTTTTCCAGACTTCCTTCTCTCACAATTCTCGGCCTTTTTCATTCACTTGGCAAAAAACATCCACGTATCTCAGCTTAACAATGTAGTCCAGCTGTCTTCACTTTGTAGTTTACTGTTGCCCTCTTTTCATGACTTTGGCAGCAGTAACACAGTAACCACCGTCCTTAAGAAAAATCTCATATACTACTCAGCGCACACACCGAGGGGCCCCGTTCGCGTTCACTTCCACCAGCGCTAAAAGTTGTTGCAGAAAGTAAAGGGGAATATAATGAGACATTTATTTGGTGACAGCTTCACTCGCTGCTCCTCTGTTTCACACTCATATAAAGGGACGCCATAAATGTCGGAGTGGAAGTCGTGAACATGGACAGTGCTTTGATTCCAAAGGGCAGCAGTTCTCAGATTGAGCTCTCGGTGAGGAAATGTTGTTTTGATTATTCTAAAAAAAAAAAAAAAAGGATGAACGCGTTTGTTTGCGTACGTTTACACTCGCTCGTGTAAAGTAGGGAGCGCCACTTTTTACAACTCTCCCTCCCTTTTTTAACACAGAGCGACTCTAGGTGAGCAAACATTGACTTTATTTCATCCAGAGTGGGTTTTTCCCCTTCTGCACTTCATAGCCTCGCTATTGTGTCCTCGCCATTCTCATTCATCCCGACTCTCCCCTGCCAAGCCCGTCACACAGCCAAACAGGACCTGCTTTGACTGCCACTTAATTACACACCGTTTTACTCCACAGTTTACCAGTCAAAAGGAGGGGCCCGGCTGGGGGTATGTGGAGGAGTTGGAGGGGGGGAAGTGGAGGGGGAGTTGGGACCCCAGTATCCTCTCCATCAATGTCGGCGGCCCCCACAAAGGCCCTCATGACAGAGGATGAGTAGTTATAAAGCCGTGGCCGTGCCTGCCGCTCAAAGTCACCCCATTCCTAATTGCCCTCAGAGATGGCAGATAATGGAGGCCCTTTGAAGTGAAAATGGCCCCTAATGAGCGAGAGAGAGGGAGAGAGAGAGAGCAGAGGGGAGGATGGGGGTTAGCAAGGGTGTGTATATGTGTGAGGATTGCATGTCAACCTGTTTGTTTGCGAAGGGAGAAAGTAGAGAAAATATCGGAGAAATGCAGAAGAGTGAGAGAGGATGTGCGACGGGGAGCTACTGCACTCCTCGGTCTCTCCCACTGTGCTCATGGGAGCGCAGAGGAGTCCGAGACGGGAGTCTGAGACGGACACGCAGCAGGGGTCCGCTTCATCCGTCTTCCTGGCTCGCCTCCTCCTCACCCCTCTGTCTCCAGCGTAGCCTCCAGGCACCTGTCTCCCCCCGATGGTTTGTTTCTCCCTGTCTCCATCTTTTCTCTCTTTACATCATACTCTCCTTCCTTTCACCCTTCTTTTGGTCCTCTGTCTGTCTACCCATCCCTCTCTTTGTTCCCATCCCTCCCTCCCTCCCTCTCTCTCTCTCTGTGTTTCTGATGGACAAATTGACAATGGCACCGCCGCTCGGTCTGGCGTCAGGGCCTTCCCATACCAGCGACATGCCTGGGATTCTTTGCACTGTCTTGCATACTTTCACATGACGCCAAGGAGACTCCAGTGATTTACATACAAAGCATTTTTCTTTTTACTGCTTGCTCCTTTTGTCATGCTCTTTGGTACTGTCTCTTGATTACCTTTCCTTTGTTATTGTGATGGAGCTCTCTCACCCTTTACCTCTGACTTTGTCAGCAGGCTATAAAGTCAATTTACTCTCCAGGCTCGAAAGTACCTTTGAATATAGAGACAGAGTAAATCACATCAAGGAACTGCAGGAGATGAAACTTAATGATATACCCCCAGTTTGTGTCTCTCATGTGCTGTTGTTACATTTGAGTTACAGAGCCTTGCATCTGATTTTTTAAAAACACAAGTGGTTTAACAACACTAAATGTCGATCTGAAGGTATTTCCAAAAATCCTCAAAGACTCTTAACCATTTGGATCCTAAAATATACCATCTGTTGCTTTGGAAGTTGTGCTTCATTTTCCTGATTCAAACAAAGACAGTCGCCAAAATTGCCATATATACTTGCTTACCTTTTACATATATTTGTTTCAATATTTATACGTGTTATATGTCACACAATTTAACTGTATCTAGGAGGTTTTGTATGTTTGTTTGTTGGTTGGTGTGTCAGCAGGATTGCACAAAAAACAAAATTTGGATGGAGGATATATGAATAGACCTCATTAACTTTTGGTGCAGATCTAGATAAAGGGACAGATCCAGGAATTTTTCTTTACGTTTTTTACCATTACAACATACAAGCTTTCTTCAACATTTTCATCCATTTCTCAGGGAATAATGCATGGATCTTGATGAAAAAAAGCTGCGGTGTTAAGTTGACTGGTACCACTATAAGTGAGTAGAATTCGATGAGGGCAAAAATACAATTTTGGCGGATTTAAATGTTTTATTTTATATTTGAAAATCGTCTAGGTGATAAAGCCTAGGTGATAAACATCTTTACAAAACATAATGTAATATAATATTTTACCTTTGTTTTACACTGAGAGCAAAGGCGATACTGTATATCTCAACACTACCAGATTCAAATGTATACATTATATTTTTTCACTTCATTGAAAAACATTATTAACAGCGTTAAGAAAAACCTTCTATGTTGTTGTCGCGGCGTATTTAACTTCAGGAAAAACAGATGCTCAGATCTACGACTGACATGTGATGGCAATACTTGAGAGGCACAAACTGCAGCTAAATGTTGGCATGACCACGTGCAATCAAGATGCTATGCCAATAGTAATTTATTTACATTTGTTTAAAATAATCGCCATTATTTTCCACAGTTTGCATATTGCCCGAATTTCGGATTCTCTTTGGTCTTGCTGCCATCTTGCATTGCCGTTCGCTCTGTTGTTTACAGGCTGTACTGTTGTTGATTTAATTAAGAGCCTATTGTTGCAGCACTTATTCAAACAGAACTTCCTGAACTGAATCTCATGGAGTCAACAATCTCTCAGCATTTGCAATTGAAAGGTCACAGCCCTCTCTTTAAACTCAGAGCCGTGACACTGGACAGCTCTTGCGGCCTGTGTCACGACCCGTCCTTGTTATACAATAAAACACAAACCTGCTCAGGCTGATGAAATGGCTAGTTAACTGTAATCTGCCTTTATCAGGCTCCATCAGCCATTGTGAAACTCCCTTTAGCCTTTGTCTCTGACTCAAACAAGTTGTGTTTTCGGTACGACCTGCCATTTCAAAGGGGGACCCTCTCCTCGGGACAAAGGCCAGAGCCAGCAGGGCTCTCCTGAATGACAAAACTTTGAGGAATCAGTTGGTATTTACTGCTGAAGAGGTGGAGTGCATTAAGCCGAGAGACTGATTGTTGTTGTGTTTGCCTTTACTAATTGGCTGGAAGGCAGTAAGCTGCTGATACAATTCAGAGGGAAAGCAGTGATCAGAGGAGGAGACGGAGGGGGAAAAAGGGAAGAAAGGAGGAGTGGAAACTGCAGATTAAATAAAAGCATGGTTGGTTGGCTTTCTGAGGGCTGATGAGAACATTAAGATTATAAGGACATGCCAGACAGTGACATGCGGTCAAACCTTGTTTATTCTAAACTAAATTATACTGTGTGTATTCCCACTTGTTGAATGAGATCATGACCCACTTTATCAATGTGCAATCATAACATCTACACAGCGTTTATTTACCACTATAGTGGGTTTATTTTAGGAGCATCCACAGTCCAATGGGGTCCCTTGTCCTTGAGGGAAATCTCAGCGACCGTCACTCCTAAATGAACGAGGGAAAACCTGATTGTGTCTAACCGTTGGTACTTGTCTGCTTAGTAATCAGGACAAGCTGTGGGGAGACTTGGCCTGAACCCTCTACCGCAATTTCTTCCTCCGCAGTGGAAGAAGTCGAAGAGGGGGGAACAACGGTGAGCGTACGTTTCTGCAGGACGAGCAGAAAAGTAGCCATCCCTGTGATGTATCAGGAAGAAACGGGGGGGAAGCCGCAGGTCTAAAAGGGACACACTGCATAAATGACACACTGTATATATGTGTTTGTGTGTGTGTGTGTGTGTGTGTGTGTGTGTGTGTGTGTGTGTGTGTCCGTGTGAGGAAAATGCTTGTGAGCAGGCTGCCATGTCCACTAAGGCTGAAGAGAGACAGCTGAGGGGGTCTGGGACTGAAGCGTAGCAGGTTGTGTGTCT